>JAPYYW010000302.1:0-63797 GCA_030522545.1 Cremastinae sp. A BG-2022a | reverse complement strand
TACAACATATGTGAAAACCGAATCGAAATATCAATTTTTCTGGCTGAAATGTTGAAAAATTCAAGTGTAACGCTTCAATTGGACGTCGCTGTATATTGCAGTTCAGAAAAAAATAAGTAATTCAAGTAAAAAAATCGAAAGTAGAAAATTCATGCGAATTAGTTTTATTAAACCAATTGAATGGTGTATGTAATTTTACATACAGATTCGTAAATTTAAAGAATATTAAATAAACCAGTTAAACAATAAAAGAAATAATTTACGGCGTGAAAGAAACTATCAACTGATTAAATAAATAAAATTGCATCATTTCATTATACTTGCAATTAATGATAAAACAATTTTTCAACGTATGTATGTACTGCTTTGAACAGTTGAAAAGATGGACTAAATTCATGAGGCTCGATGTCAGGGAATTAATCGATAAATCAAAATTTACAATGCTAATCTCCATATATATAATATATAAATATATGAATATTAAATCGATCTAGAGTTGCGATTTTGCAATTATTGAGAGCGGTGCTGATAACGTTATTGAAGGCAATAAAAAGAAAAAAGATATAGAGAAATAAGAGAATAAAATAAATAAGCTTCGATCGTTTTGAAAAAAACTCTCCAGTAATCCAAACATATAGTAATAGAACTATAACTATAACACGTATTTTTTTGCCATTATATGCATATATGCTGATAAAAAAATTGTCGAAACGATCAAGTACAATTTATGGCAATTTCGTAATTTTAATCGAAATTGTATAGAAACGAACGTCATCATATAACGTGAAAAAAAATGATGAAAATCACTAAATTGCAATAAATCACAAATGTATTTGACAATTGAAAAAAATGCGTAAGTATATATCAATCTGAATGTCAGGATCTTGTGAAATTCGTAAGACCTTAAAGTAGCATAAAATCCAAATAAAAATCTCTTCACCGAAACGTGTAATGTTGCATCAATGCAAATATCACACACGAGAAAGATGTGTCACGTTTGAATGACAGAGGGTGAAAGATTGAGGATCGCGAAAGGTATGAAAGAAAAATCACTTATTCGATATTCGAAAAGAAGAGTGCGGGGCCAGCAGGGGGCGCGAGAGAGAAGCGTCCAATGCTCTCTCGCTGACTGTGCGGGTCTCGGGGATATCGAAATCCGAAAGAAAAAGGAATAAAGGGGAATAAGAATAAAAAGTATGAGGAAAAAGAAAAAATTGAATTGGGCCACTTCGCTTGTTGAAAGGGATCAGTCCTCGACGTACCTTCATTCTGCTCGATCCAAAGTGCAACTCTTCTATATATACATTCAATACTTTTCTCATCTCTCTCTTGTGCCAGAATTGAGTCGCCGATATATGAGAAGGAAAACGAGAGAAAGAGAGAAGAAGAGAAAAACCACAATAGGATTACTACGCTATGTGCACCCGGAGGCTCTGTGTATATGGGAGAGGGCATGCACGAGATACCCAAACCGCAAACTGCTTTAGCATTGCTTCGGCACAGATATACGCGGGCGCGTACACAAGTCGCCTTTCTCTCTCTCTCTCTCTATGCTCCTTCGTTGAAAGATCGCCCATACACACGTAGCCCCGAAGTAGTAAAGATAGAATATGATCAGACACTTAAAAAGTTCGGGGACGTAGTTCGACGCTCTCAAGGAATTCGATTGCTGTCTCGATCTCGGACGGAATCACCATAAAAACAAAGTACCCGACGTTTCGTTTGAGCGCTTAAGAATTACGTCGGGAAAAATATGAGAGGAAACATATACAACGCCGCCGCTTGTATAAGTGTATATATACATATATATATATATAGCGAAAAGAATCGCTTCGAACGGGCGGTCGAAAAGTTTCGAGGGACTCTCCGTACCCCTTCGACACTTTCGCTGTGAGAGATCGATCGGATTCTTCCTGTCAAATACGAATTTCGAAACTGTGGCAGGGAAAGTTTGAATGCGGAGGTATATCTTGAATAGTTCTGAGATGAATGTTATACGACCCTATCAAATCTGTCGCACTCGTATGTGAGAAATCCACATAACGTTTCCTGCTCGGTCCCTTTCCAACTTTAATGGACACTCCGGCGAATTTGATACCGCGGCCCAGATACACGAGGAATACGTGACCCCGGAGGAGCGCTATCTGTATGCATCGCTGTAATACGAGCGCACGCATACATGACTTGTTGGACTAAAGGTGAGAAGACACAGAGATCGAGAGAGAGAGAGAGGGCTCGTTCCTCGAACGAGGGATAAGAAAAGGAAGAGGCAAAAGCGCAAGAGACACGCGATTCCCTGCGTGACTTAAGGAGAGCGAGAGGGAAATAAAGTCGTGAGAGGAAAAAAACACGGTACTGGAGGCTGGAAAAAAGAAAGGCTGGCTGAAAGTCAGAAAAAGGGGTTGCCTGGAGTTTCCGTGACCGGAATTACGATACGGGACACAATAAGGGAACAAGCGCGCAAGAGATAGGGATAAAGGCTTGCGTACACAAAGCTGAGCATATATCGATTCTCTTCAACGAATTGGAGTATAAACCGCGAAATACTGTCACCTCGCATGATAAGAATTTATCACGAAATCTGAAGGTATACGGACAAAGGGGGGAAGCTTGCGTGGAATTTTTCTAAAATTTGTTCAAAGCCGACGGTACAGCTTTTTTTTATTCTCAATAAATTTATTAAAGTAATATTTTGTATATACTTTTTTGATTTATGCAATATGTGCATATTTCTAGATTTTTTGGATTTTCAACCACTTTTTTAAATTATTTGATCTTTATAAGGTAGGAGCCGCATAACAGTTTGGCTACACGTGTTAACCAAATGCAGAATCACCACTTGACATTTTTTGAGAGAGAATTTCTTCAAAATTTATACTGATCATCATTGACATCCTATTAAAAAGTATTCAAAATTTAAAGAGGCTTTACCATGCTGTAATCGAGATATTCTTGATATATTTTCAACAATTAATGTCTCGATTACTACATGGTAAAGCTTTATAAAATTTGACATACATTTGAAGGTTACATCAAAAAAGATTTGTATACAAATTTTCAAGAAATTCTGTCTCAAATGATTTCACACGACTCTCCTACCTTAAAGTCTTTCGAGATGTCTACGAGTAATAAACACTCTCATGGTTATTAATATTCTTTGAAAATTCGTATTTCGAAAGAAAATGCATTCATATGATAAAATATATATTTTAGGGGTCTTCGCTCGTGAGAGAAGAACAATCTTTGGAGGGTTAATAATAAGGTATATAGCACTCTAAAAAATCGTTTTCTTAGAATTTTGTTGAAAATTTGGAAAAACCTTCTTTATGATATAATATGCAATTGTATATTAAATTTTAAGAGGTTTTACCATACGTAAAGTTCAAAATGTTTATTGTCAAAAATCACTATTTTCTGTATTTTCCCATGTGATATTTTGTGATATTATGTGATCTTTAACTCTAAAAATGTTGACTACTGGGTAGGGGATGAACTTCTTGAAATTTTGCCTAGCTCTTTAAAAAACATGAAAGAAGTTTCCTTTAGTTGAAAAAAAAACTAATATTTTGAATAAATTAGTAACAACTTTTCTTAAATTTTTGCTGAAAAACCACATGATGGTACGAATAGATAAACTAAGATATTACTTTTTTTATTTCATGGTATCTAGAGAACTAACTTAACAAGATTCGGCTTCTATTTTATTATTTGAGAACATATAACGATCCCTATATTTATTCTTAATCAAACTTTTATTCCTTACTGATAGAGTGTAAATATAGTGTGTGATTTATCAAAAAAGAATGATTTTTACAACAACCTTTCCAACAAGATTCTCCAGTCAACCCGTATAAAAAGAAGAGTGGGAAACTCTGCCCGAGATTGATGATTTGAATTTTCAAAATTTTCGTTGCGTCACTCGTGTCGCAATATTGACAAATATTTACTCGACAATAAAGTAGGATGGAACGCTATTGGAGCGCCGAAAGGCCGATAATTAATTTAAAAATTAATCATCGCAGTTGGAGAGGCTGGAAAGGGTGCAGATTTCCGTCGGCCCGGCGTTATATTTGTTTAATCTTGAAATTATTCAAATTGCTATTGTCGCATTGACGAAACTCTATTACATCCTTCCGGAGCAAGCTGATGCTCGTCGTCCCAATTATACGTAGTATACGCACCGAGTGAATGTATTCGTGGCAGTCGCGCTTCACGATTATTTATTGTACGTATGAGCACTGTTATTCCATTAACGGAGGCATCGCTCGTAGTAATTATACCGTTAATCGTAGGCTCTCCCTGCTGGTTCACCGCTGTGTGCGTAGCTATCGAAATTTATGTTTGCTTGTTCGACTCCGAGCAATTGTTATTTATATTGAACGTCGAACGTTATCCAGCGACAAAAATCACAATGTTGAAAAGCAAATGGACGGAACGGATGATAGCCCTGTCGATAAACTCCAAGCGCCGACAATATTTTCTTTCCTCTCTCTCTCTCTCCCTCGCTTTATTTTTTTATTTGTTCTTCTTTTCCCGATGGTTCCAGCACTGCGCAAAATTTTATCGCAATTAGGGAAACGCGACAATAACGCGCTCCGGGCTGCACTTTTGCCAGTTGTAAAAATAACAATGAGATTTAAAACAAAACCGAAAAAAAAAATCGGGATATACACGATTTAGTGCACCTGAGAGCGAGCAACGTACCGACGAGTGATTTTATTTTCATAGAACTGAAAAAAAAATGTAGAGAACGGAAAACGAAGAATTTCGAAATAAATTTGTAAAAAAAATATCGCTCGCGTTTCGTTATGTAGTTGGCGGAAGTAATAAACCGCGTTGTATATTTTTCCGTGTGCACAAAGGAAAATGGACAGGATTGGAAAAAAAAGAATCGTTCGCGTCACGAGAATATTCGCGGTACAGAGTTCATCGAGGGACAAAAACAAAAATAAAAAAAAACATGACAAAACGACGCTACGTGGAAGCGATTATTCAGCGGAATAAGGAGCGAACTCGGGGTCGCGAAATGGTCCGTGTATTTCCGTTTGGCGCAATAACTTAAATCGAAAAATATATAAAACATTGTCTGAGTCGATGTTTTCGCGCGT
Source organism: Cremastinae sp. A BG-2022a (assembly GCA_030522545.1). Lineage (NCBI taxonomy): Eukaryota > Metazoa > Arthropoda > Insecta > Hymenoptera > Ichneumonidae > Cremastinae sp. A BG-2022a. The sequence goes on along the minus strand of JAPYYW010000302.1, from coordinate 58,689 downwards.
GTGTGCGCGCTTTTGAACGTTTCAACCGCGAATTCACCGTCAGCTCTCTCCTTATATCCCCACAAAATACAAGCCATTAAATCTCGACGGTGCAAGGAGGAAGTGCAGCATTGAAGAACTGCGAGGCAAGGGGAACAGGGTTTTGTTCAGCTCTCTTCGAAGTTTTAAGAAGAAACGAAAAGTACTTGTTTACTTAACGATAGTTCTCCTTATTCTTGCACCCCTTCCCCCCTCCCCCTTTCTCCGACAATTTTAATCCACCCCTCTCGCTCGCTCGTTTTCTTCTCCGCCATGCTATATGTATATTATCCCGACGGAAATCCGTTTTGATCGGTATATACGTTATCACAAAAGAAGGCTTCTCAATTAATGCATGCAGGCAAAGAAGCGGAAATAAACGGTACGTTTCAACAATCTCGTGGCCGTGGGTCCGGTAAAAAGTTTTAATTACGGGCAAAGAAAGTGTACGACAAAACAACGAGGGCGGGTATAAGAGAGAGAGAGTGCGAAGTGCCAAGGATGGGATAAATTGTCTGAAAGCGTGCCCGAGCCGGCCTCTGGCATTCAATTTTGCGATGAAATATTAAAAGGAACGAAAAAAAGTGCATAGTTGAATAATGTTACAAGCGTCAGATAATATATGTATACGTGCTCGTAGAATCCGCGGGAATTAATCGTAACTTTTCCTCAACGTTAAAAAACGTTACCGGCAGAAGAGTTTTGAGCGAAGAAGCCTTTTGACATTGTTTAATTAAAGAAGAAGTCCGAAGGGTTTCCGTGTCGGCGGTTCCGTTATTGTTTTTGCCAGCGAAACGTGAAACGATTCTCGAGTATCGCCGAATACGCCAGATTTTTAGTTTCTCAGTTTGCGTAAAAATTGCACCGAACGTACACACGAAAAATTAAAAAGAAAAGAATATACGCGCGCGTACACACAATCGCCAGCGTTCACTCCCTTTGGTAAAAATTAAGGTAATACATCCACGAAATGATATTTTTATAAATTATTCGTTAAAATTTTGCAAAAACTATCTTTTATACTATGTATTTGTATTTTATACTATAATTTAATATATGTATTAAATTTTAAGAAGTTTGCATAGAATTTGAGATATTCATTATCGAAAATCACCATTTTTTCTACTCTCCCATAAGAGCACGTGTTATATTGCGATGTTCAACTGTAAATATCTTGACTTTTAAGACATAGAGCTTGAAATTTGGTACAGCTTTTTATAGTACAAAGAAGCTTCAATTAGTTTTTTTATCCTAAAAATTTTTTTTTCTAATTTTCATACATACGTATCAAAGACTGGTCACCTTCGATGACCTTGAATTTTAAGTATATTGTTCTTGAATCAATCAGTAACAACTTTTTCTAATAAATGTTTGATTTAACTGTCACAGATATGCGTACTATCTTAAGGTAGTACGTCCACAAACGAGTTGAATTAAGAAATGGTTGACATTTGACATATATGTTATTTAACACATTATCCAAATATCTGTGCAATTTGAATAAGTTTGACCGTCCCAAACCTGAGATATTTATTGTCAAAAATGACAATTTTCTGCAGTCTCCCATAAGAGCACGTGTTAAGTATTGCAATCTTCAATTCTAAATATCTTTAAATCTAGACGGTGAACCTTCCTGAAATTTAACACAGCTTTTTATTGACTTCAAAGAAGCTTCCTTTAGTTTTTTAAAAAAATCCTAATATTATGATTTTTTAAATTTTCATACGTACGCATCAAGTATAGGTAACCTTGAATGACCTTGAATTTTGAGAATGTTGTTCTTGAAACAATTTGCAACAACTTTTCTTAATTGACTTAAAGTCAAAAACCTCATGGTACGGAGGTAAATTGAGGTAAAAGCTTTTGATTTGACTGTCATGGATGAACTATACCTTAAAAAAAAAGAGAGACAGCTTTCGCATTTATGCTTTTTTTCTTCCATTTGGAACGAGTCCGCTGCGCGATTAAATTTTTTAAACGCATCATTCGATCATTAGTCGTTAATTGGATTGTTTTTTCCCGTGCAATGGGAACGAGCATTGTTTGCCGCTTGAAAAATAATGGAAAGTGTATAGTTAAGCGAGTAGGTGTGTAATGAACGATTGTAAATAATCGTCAGTGCTTCACGACAATCGCAATGCTTGTCGGTAAATTATAAGCACGTTCGTGACATCTGGAGACAGATGGTAATCGAGATTCAACTCTCGTGGCTTATGCCTTTCTCTCTCGCTCTATCGAGAGAGAGACAGAGAGAGAGAGAGAGAGAGAGAAGGCTCGAAGTGGAGTACGAGCGAGAGGGCGGTTATTTCGCTTCGGGCTCTCCATAAACTCAGCTAGCGCGCTTGTGTGACATTATACCTTGTTACCCGGGCTTTCTCGATTCAACGGTAACGTACACACTGTATCGTGATACAATAAAGTTACGCTCGCTAAGTCACAGCTTTACGAGAACGGACGATCCTCCGCTCGTCTTCTGTATTATAAATTATCCTGTGTCTATAGGCATCAAGGAGCGTACGCGAACGGCTGAATATGTATATAAATAACAGATCAAGCAGTAATAACAAATGATGCGAATCCAAGATTGGATATATGCAGTGCGACAAAACGCCAGATGCACTTCTTTTTCCTCCTCCCTCCGGTCTACTTTTTTTTCTTCTTCTTCTTCTTTTTGTCATATACGAAAAAGTTACGTCTTTCAACTCCATCTGTGCTGATCGTCATCCAGAAATTACATCCATCTTCCGAATTTCCCAGAAGAGAGACCAAGGAGCCGAGCGAAACGGCGATATATCGCTAAGACACTTTTTCTCTTTCGGATCCGCAGGAATTTTCTTGTGTCGGCCGGCACGGGGTTTGATCGAGGGCCATCATTTTTCACAAAGTATTTTCTACTGGACTCTTAGCGAATATGAAATTTCTCATGTCCCAGGTGGCTGAATAGATTCCAGCCTGAATGGGATTAACCATCGGTTATATCCCCGCATGTCCGCCAATGAAATGCCCGATGATGCCAGAAAAAGCATTCGAGCTTCTGCGAATTTCTCTATAACGCTCGAACGATGAATTGTCCCGGACCAATTTAAACTTTGATGTGTTTCGCTCGCGGATAACGAGACGCTAAATTCTTAATTAGTAGCTATTAATAACTGTCCACCCAAGTGTAATGGGCATTTATTATTTTTCTTCAAACAATCGCGTATACGTGGACATGTCCAAAAAACCTTTTCACCGAAACTTTGACGATTAATCAAGTCCGCCGTACTAACGGTCGATAATTTCTATTTATATGAATGTTTTATGCATATTTATTGGCAGCATTAAATTATCTGTATACATAAGTATAATGTATAATGGGTGTTATTCGATAAAAATAAAAAAAAATAAGTTGTAGAGTTAATAAAACTGTACACAAAGAAAAAACATTGTACAGGTCATTTGAATCATTTGAATGAGCAATTGAATTTCAAAATATGGAATTTTGACAAAGGACTCTTATATATCATACTGTGATGAGTGTTATTCGATAAAATTTTTAAAAAATATAAGTTGTAGAGTCAATTAAATTGTACAGAAAGAAAAAAAATTATATAGGTCATTGATCATTTGAATGAGCAATTGAATTTCAAAATATGGAATTTTTACAAGAACTTTTGTATGGCGGAGTGCTCAACATATTTTTAAAATAAAACTAAAAAAAAATTAACGATTAGATAGCTAAGAATAAATTTTTTAATTAATTACTGAGCCTTCTATGTTTGACCTCAAAAAACTGACAACGACCAAGTAAATTGTCTATAACTTTCAACAAAATATTCATCTTTTAATGACCCATATTTGCAACAAATTTTTCACGTAATTTCTTTAATTGTTTAAAATATTAAAAAATCAAATACCTAGAATATTATGAGAACATTGACTAACAAGTAGTAACACTAATACCTCCTAAACAGAGAAAAGTATGAATAAAAAAGTGTAAATTATTCGTAATTATTTAACAATCGAATTTCAGTAAAAAGTGAAAGAGAGGAAAAAAGAAAAACTATTGAAAATATAAGGGTGCGTGAAGAGGATCATGAAGCAAATAGAGATCGATGACTGAATCGATTCGGCGTGAAATACCTTGTGCGAGATTCGCTTTGCAAGAACCTACGGTGGACTGAGTCCGAATGTAGTTTAGCGAACTATTCACAGAGGCTTCCTGGGCAGGATTTCACGATCCGTGGAATCCCCGGACGAGGTTTACGGCCAACTGCGGTCGCTGCTCGCGTTCCATCGCGGACAATTGATAATTGAATGTGTATTGGTCTCCAACGCGCACACGTATACGGTTCTTCGGATTGTTTATTCGTTTCGTACCACATCGTTTATCGTCCGAACGGAGAATCGAGGGATAAGACCGTTCGAGCATGAACAGCTCTTCCTCGAGGCGCTTCTAATCGAGCGATGTCTAATCGATAAGAAACGCATATACATATACATATATATGTATACTGTAAAAAGTATCTCCCTTCGAAAAAAAAACACTTTTGCGAAGATTTTTTTCGAGCGGCGTTATCGAGCGGATGAAAATAGTATATTGTCACACATACGAAGAAAAAAAACATCATTTTTTTCCATGAAATCACACGGTAACCAGGTAACAAACTGCAAAAAAATTATTATCAAATTGAAAAGAAACTTTCATAAAAATAAGATGAAATTTTTTGAATTAATTTAATTAAAAATTGTTATTATAAAATGGAAAAATATCTAAATTCACATGACGAGTTTTAAATGAGTTTAAACAATGTTCTAGGGTGAACTCGATGAGTGATGATATTTTATTCCTTAAATTTCTTATAATTTTAATGAGTTTTACAAATTTAAAAAATGTTTCACTAAATATAAACAAATTTTGGATTATTTAATGAATACCAAATATCAAATTTTTTAAAAAGTGTGCATATAAAAGTATACATCTTCGATTGCATAAACACGAATATACGTCTGCATTTTTTCGATGTTAGCTTGAAAAGTGTATTTTGAGTAAAACTACACCACGCGCCAATATTGTCAATACGTTGAAATTGACGTTAATTTGAAATTCATTGGCTTAATTTTTCGCATAATCGCATGAACGTAAACACGTTGCACGTTGCTATGGAAATGCTGGAAAAATTCCAAATCTCCGTATATACATATATATACTATAATGGAAATTGGCTACTTTCCGAACGTAAAAGTCAACTGAAAAAACGCACTTTCCAAGCAACTATATGGAAAAGAAAGGAAGTTCTTTCGATCCGAAACATTATTTGCACTCAATCTAATTATCCATCGTCACGTAATGAACAAATTGGCGTTATGGGTCGCGCTCGCTCTGTTTCCTCAAGGACCGAATGAATGAAGTAACGAAGCGGGCTTGTACGAGCTCGCTGAAACATCGGGTTCGTTAGAGCGGGAAGGAGGAACACGTGTCAGCGAATTTTGGCATCTCTGCGAGGAGAGCGACTCGTCGAGGGATCGTGTCCCTGTTCCGATGCATACCCGCAGTGGATGGAAAAATATATATACGCGCATTCAGCCAAACGGTGAAAGCGTCGCAACGGCGACGGAAGCTATAGCGACAGAGAAAGAGGGAGAGAGTGCAGTCTAGAGTTTGAGACCGACCACATATGCGGTATTTGCACACATATAATTATTCAAATTTGTGGTAATGGAATTTTAGGCAACGGAAGTTAACCTTCCGACCTCTGCGGATTTTCTGCCTCATACGCCTGCGATTTCTATATACCTATACCTTTCAAATCTATCCGAATGAAGCTATATCTACTGGGCTGTCCCCGAACGCGAATCACCAGATTGCTTCATAGACTCGGTTCACCGACTATGGGGAGGAACTTTTTTCTTTCTGCTGTCACGAATTTCAAGGATAAATTACAGTGATTTTGAAAGCTATGACAAGTGGCTCAATTATTAATATTTTGTTTCGAATTATATGAAAATTTGTTGAATTAAGGTGATGTCGTAGATGTACCATGTGACACAAGAGTGCGAGATAGATAGCTGCATAATGCGATTCGCTCAAACATGCAAATTATTGGTATTTCGTCAAAATCCAAAGATCAGCCCATTTTTGCCATTAACCTGCGTGGGCTCAACAAATATTATTCTTATAGATCAAGAATTAAAATGGATTGAACCAATAGCGTTTTCCAAGTGACTGTGGGATCTGCGGCATATTACCTTAAGGTGGCTCGGAAGAAACAACAGGAAATAAATTGAGTCACGTTCAATTCCATATTTTTTGTGAGTTACATATGTACAATATTATCTGCCACATTCAATTAAATAGGAAGATTGATAATTGTAACATACCTATTTTAAAATATGAAAAAAATTGCATTCTACCGTAAATTTTTTTGAAATAATCTAACTTTTCTTTTTGGCGTATCTTTCTATGTTTTTTTTATTTCTTTAATTTCATTTATTCTTTCTATTTCTTTCTAAATGATTGGTGATTAAAACTGCAGCTGTGACTGCCAGGCATGACCGTACTTTTTTTTTTACATATTTTAGTTCAATTTTTACAATAGTCTTTTATTCATTTTTATCAGTATGGAAATTTTTTGAAAACTACCGTCAACATGTAAAATCTTCATTTGTTTTCATTTGACAAATATCAAATTCTGGCAAGGCAAAGTTAATTCGCCGTTGCTTTTGTTTCCATCGTTCAAAAAATAAAAATTAATTTGACACAGTACGTTTTCTAATATTTTTTAAGTATTAAAAAAAACTCAAAAACATGCGGAATAGTGACTTTGATTTCCGGGTTTTCTTTCAAATCACATTAAATTTGAAATAGATTATTTACTGAGCGGTATGAACGGTACTGAGCATATATTTATTTTCTTATGAAAAATTAATAAATTTGTAAAGATTGTAGCAAATGGACAAAAAAATTGAAATATTTACAGCACAAATATAAATCAAAATTTTGTGAATTTATTGTAAAAATAAGTTTCTTTGTCAAGCGTCTCGAATTCATTAATTTAGGAAGGAATAAAATGATCAGCCGCTATCAAATTAATCCGATCAACAAGAATGCCATAAATATGGTATCATTGGCCATTTTGAAGGTAAAGATTGACGGAGGAACAAGACTGCGACGTAAATTCGATACTATATGGATTTGACACAAATTCGACTGGTAATTTTCGTCGATCGTAGCGAAATTTCAGACGTGTCTGACTTTGAAATGTCATAAAATAAACATGTGCTCCGCGATCGTAAATTTGATCGTTGGTAAACTTTGATAAGTTTGTATTGTTGGTATATAAGTGCTATATTTTAGGCACATAAAATTTAAAATTTATCGCTGACGAAAGCCGGCGGTACCCTCAAAGATTTCAAATACGGGATAAGAATAAAGATCGTAGAAAATATAATTGCAAGCGATAAACCTCGAAATACCATTCCAATCTATCGATCGCGTATAACGTCATTAAATCGCTCGTGCATAAATTCCACTTGTCAGTACGAAATAAATTTCCCTACTTCGCGTTTATTATTGAACGTACAAAAAAAAGTCGACGAGACGTGTACGCCCCGGTATATATGAAAAAACAAACAAAAAAGGAGTGACAGTTTTGATTTCCGCTTGTTCCGTCGTTCGTGCTTGCTCTTAAAAATGTAAGCACTCTCCCCCGCGCGCGGTACATGTAAACCCCGACCGGGGGTAAATGAATATAAATGATTCGACAAAAAGTTTTCTCGCCTCTTTTTCCTTTCTCGCGCCCTTCCCGAATGCCAGCAAGTATAATTTCGACGAAATTCGCCGCGTCTTCGCTCTGTTTCTCAGGCTAACGTGAGTTTTTTAAACAACGAAAAAAAATTTAAGGAAAGAAAAACAAACTGAAGGGTCCGTTAGAGAGTGAGAGAAAAGAAGAAAAAAAAGCAAAAAAAAAGTTAAAAACTGGAATTCTTCGATATTATGTAACCGCAATATATGCACGTATAATTCACAGGGCAAAGTGGTTCTTGGTAACACGGTGACTTGCGTGCACGTCTATAAAGATGCGAGTTCTTTGTACGAGACGGGAAGAAAAAGAGAGCGCGTTTACGAGGGAGGACAGGGGGAGAACGAAGAGAAGACTTCTGGTCGTGTCCTAGGTTACACGTCGGGGGTAAAGAATAATTTAATTTCCGGCTGGCAAACGCGAGAGCTGCTGGTCCTATGTACTGATACATGTGTACAAAAGCACATATACATTCATTTATATATACGTGCTCACAAACACGAAGCCGGTGTTACGGAGAAAAGAGAGCGCGTCGTGTAATATATATATATATATATATTCTTTACGTGTGGACGAGGGTTGAAATGGTCGCGCATTCAAAGAGCGGAGCTTAAAGGGCACCGTTAATCTTTCGCCGCTCTCTCACCTGGCACGGAGACGCTAAAAGACTAGAAAATAAGAGGGAGAGATAAAAGAACGGCGAGGGACGATGGGGGGGAAAAATCGCGGAGGAACAAGGCGAGCAGACTAAAATGAATTTATACGAAAAATTCAGTATTTTTCTTACGTTTTACTCTCGACGCGGGGTAGATTTACTCGGGGAAAAACGAAGAAGATATCCTTGAACGCTAAGCCGAAATGAAGATCCTGATTCCATCCGTGAATGATGCTTTCTCTCTACTTCATCGCTCTACTCGAGCTCGTGAGAATGGGATTTTTGACATATCGCATTACTTGCACTACGACAAACGGTTGAAAAATCTCTCTCTTCAATTACAATAATATTTAAAATAAATAAATAATCAAATTTATTTTTCATTTTTTAAATCAATTAAAACTGAAACCATTAAAAATAAGCTATTTTCATCTGGTTAAACTTGTATAATTTGATCAAATTCTATTTTAAACGACTACACTTCCGGTTCTATATTTATCAAAATTGATATCTTTTTTTTTAACGACAAGTGTTGTATTTATAATAAAGATCTAGAATATTTGAATTATTTTTCACTATTTTTAATGAACTATTAGTCATAATTTACACATTTTTATAATTCGGATAATTCACGAAAAGTTAAAGAAAAGGTACGTACTTAAGCAATATTGGAAATCTATACGACCCCAGGCAATATGCAAGCTACTGAATGGAAAGAGCCCAAATAATTATAAAGATCTCGTTAATAATCATAAATATTGAGAATATAATGAAAACTCGTCACGTTTCTGACGTTTTTAATGCAGGATATTGGTTCGTTCATCGCGGATTATGATGAAATTAAATGTAGATTACGCTATTTTGGAGGAATGAGTAATAAGAGGAGAATGAAGGTACGGTATGCGGTACCAATAGAAAGAAGGTATTTATATGGAGGGACGCATCTGCATGGGGCATAGAACCGAGCGAGGACCCGGATAGTCGTATAACGGCAAATATCTGTATATATATATAATATCCGATATATAATATATATTAGGAAGGCCTGACGAAAATTCGCTAGGAGTATCAAGTGGATTACGCCCTTCTGAAATTTCTCCGTCTTCGTAGGTACGTGCGGTCGTTATGTCAGAGACCAAATGGTTCACATTATCGTATAAAGTGCCTGGGACACTGAGGCGCAAGTGTGTGGCGTCGAGGCAAGCAAGCCACTCTCTTCTCCTGCATAGATGCATTTATGGCATGTCTGCCCTTTCCCTCCTCCTTATTCCCCCTCGTCCAGGCGCACAACAGCATTCAATACAAATGCAGCCAAAACTTCGTGTCTTTGAAACAGTCATAATTCGTTACAAAAACGCCTTCGCAATTACTCGTTGAGAATTTCCCGAGAAAAGTAGTCCGATTTCTGGAAAAACGTCGTTTTAAGGATGTATATGCCCAGTCAAATATGCAGTACGCGTCTATTTGTTTTTTTCAAGCTATTTTATATTCGCAAAAAATAATGGCAATACATTTTCTTGTCCCAATAGTGATTTAAAGAATAAAAATAGTGTAGATGTGAATAAATTTCTATAGTGGGAAATAAAATTAAAAGCTGATTTGACTACTCGAGACACGGACATTTTGTGTAGCCAGCCAATGACAACAAGGCAATTTGAAATGCCCTGGACACGAGAAAATTCAATCAAGAATATTTCCATAGTAATATTGGCAACGATGGGTTTTTTTCATAGAAAGATCGAGGATAACTTATTGTTGTAGAAAAAAACCTTTTCTTTTTAGCTATTTTATATAGAACACACCAATTTTTCGCCATTTTTCTAGTTCAAGTAAAACAGAGTTTGATTTAATCTTGAATGCTAATTATTTGCTTTAAGTCAACTGTTGAGTTGTTTTTTTTTGTTTTAATCGATGCGGCATAACTTTTATTCCTATAGATTTCAATCTCACTGAAAATTATGACAATAAAAATAATGGGTATACCCATCCGTGAATGAAATAAGTTTCATTTATGAAGGTTAGAAAAAACTCTATAATTTCATTCTTCAATATCTTTTTTAAATGATTGGAAACCATATTTTTTTTGTTTTTCGATCGATTCAGCGTATTTTAGTTTATTATAGATTTTAAATTCGCTAAAAGTTTAAATATGTCAAATTTTGGGCATACGTCCTTAAGTTAGTTCTATCATTTTCTTACGATTTCATTGAAAATTTGCACTCACCTTCTTTAATATAATCTGCATATGTGTATTAAATTTCAAGAGGTTTCGTCCCGTAGATATCGAGATATTTAATATTAAAAATCCCAATTTTTAGTGCTCTTTAATAGGAGCCCGTATTAAATATTGCGATTTTCAATTCTAAATATCTTGAATTTTAGAGATTGTGAAACTTCTTAAAATTGTGCATAGCTCTTTATCGTACATCAAAGAATCTTCGCTAAGTTTAAAAACAAAATTTAATTTTTTAAAATGATTTTCATACGTACTTACTAAGCACAAATCACCTTGGACGATCTTGACTTTGAAGTACGTTGTTCTCGAAACAATTTGTACCAATAACTTTTCTAGATAAACTTAAGCTCAAAAACCACATGATAAGTAGAAAAACTGAGATAAAAATTGTTAATTTGACTGTACCAAAGGAACTATACTTTAACGAAGAAAAAAAAACAGATTAATTATAGAATTTTCCATGCCTTTAATGGTAAACTTTCGAACAGGCGGAACAAATAACAAGAGGCAAAATTCTTGCATCGTTTTTTTTTATCCGGAAATGCGATAGCGCGCATATTTCTATGGGATAATTAACGGATTATATATCGAAGCAGGGGATAAAATAAAAGATACCAGAGGTTGCGGTGAAAAAGAGGCAAAAAAAAAATTTGAAGAACGGAAGTGGATGAGAAAAAAGATAGGGGAGCGGAAGAGAGGGGCGAGGGAGAGAAAACATCGAAGAAGCTTAGACCGAAGGGTCTTGGGGAAGAACTCGAGCCTTCGGGTATACACCGGAAGCTTCCTTTATCCCCGGCAAAGTATGAAGAGAATTCCGAAGAGCGCGGAGATACTGGTGCGAGTGCCAATGCGCAACATCCGCGTTGATCGGAAATCCGTACTGGATATCACGGTCCGCCTTCGAAGCCCGTGCAACTGGCTGTTTTTGTATCACGAACATCTTGGCAACACACCTTTTATTGCGAATCTTCAATTGTTACACCTACCTATACGCTCGATAATGCAGTTTTTCGTTATTTCAATTCCTTCGCGCTCTCGCAGAGGATTTCTGAACTTTTTTTCGTAAACAAAACATGTTACTTTATTAAAGAAAAATCCGCATTCTATTCATTTTATTGATAAATGAAAAATTATTTTTTATTAATCTTAAGAATTTTCGTATGCGACACATGGTAGTTTAGAGTATATGAAAATGATCAGATCAAAATTAGAAAAAGGTATCAATAATGAAAAATAAAAGCTTATATTTGCTCATTTTCATTTTTATACATATATAAATTCTTACATAAGATAAATAATTATTTGAAAGTTCAAAACTGCATGACAAATTAGTAGATTGGGCTAAAAACAAGTGCGATATTTTTTGGCTTTATTTGGCAGAAAGCTTGAAAGTTATTTGAAAGAAAGCTTAAAAGTTCATTTGACTGAAAAGCTTCAAAGTTTATTTGACAGAAAAGTTTATACTAATTATAATAAAAACTTTGCCTTGAAGCTGATCCTCAAAGGGATAAAGTAATAATAGTCTTTTCTGGCGTTTCTTGCGATGACTCAAAAACTGAAGATGCTTTCGGCATCTCCGATTTTATGGCCTATCAGTTTACTACACGTTGTGATCCTTAAAAAATACACCATATGCCGCAGATAAAACTGTTGCAGCGTACATCGATCTTGATGTAAAAATCGAACCATTCATTCACCAAATTGGGCAATCGATTTTGACATCGACCCTTTCTTTAGCAATTATTTTCGTTTGAAATTCTGTATGAACACGATGTAGTCAGTTTAATATAATTTAAAATTCACGGTACAATAAATTCCGGTTTAAAACTTTGCAGATTAATTTTACCGTTTAGTATAAAAACGGATTTTTTCACTGAACCATTTCGACCGTTGCTCAATTCCATCGTTTATTTATTCATTTTGTCATTTTTATCAGACAATTTTTTCTACAAATAAAATCATCACTTTTAAAATTATTTTAACAAGTAGGATCTTTTTCGGAATTTTTTTCAAGCGTAGGGAGAAGAAAACAAATGATAAGCATACTGTTTTGAAACCAGAGGAAATAACAGTGATACGTTGGCGCCACAGAAGGTGTCCTTAAAGAACAAGAAAATTGTTAAATTCCAAGTAATCCGAGAGTCGAATACGCGGTTCGCATATTCTAGTTGAGGATGGCGAGTATATGAGAAATAGAAAAGGAATGAAGGCAAGGGAGAAAGAAAGAGAGAGAGAGAGGAAAGAGAGCTAGGGCCTAGATAGATTTTAATCGAGTTGGCACTCCAAACACGTAGTCACTTTGCTTTCGTGCGAGGGGTGTTTGTAATGCTTTCTCCATTCTCCCGGTCGCTGAGAAGCCAGAGAGATCAGCGAGAGAGAAAGGAGAGACTGAAGATAAGTTAAGAGCGAGAGGAAGGGAAAAAAGCGATCAAACGGAAAAAGGACTTTGGGCAGAGAGCTCAGCGCAAACTGTACCGATCGACTTAACGTTATAGTTACAGGATATTTGTTCAATAAACGGTCGCTCACTTCTTTGCACCTACACCGAGTGTATTATCATATATCCGGATTAATATGTACATAATAAGCGCTATAGCTAAATTACAACATTGAAACCGGATTCGTTTCATAATATACACTTGATTATGAATCCCATAAAAGTGTCCCCAGATTTTAAAAAAGTGTATGAAATAGTTCGATCGAATAAAACCAATAATAAATAAAACTTATAAATACCAATATGTGAGTTTGTGTGTATTGCTGAGAGACAAATGTTAAATTATTCCATGTTATGAAACAAGAAGTTTACATTTCCGTATATACTTGACACGCAGCATGAATACGCTGGAGTCTGATATAATAAAGAGTTTTTTCGATTTAAGGTAGTTCGATCAGTACAGTCAAATCAAAAAGTTTTATCTCAGTTTATCTCCGTACTATGTGATTTTTCAGAATTAATTTATTAAGTTGTTCCTAATTTATTTAAGAATAGTATACTCAAAATTCAAAGTCATCCAAGGTGACCTGTAATTGCTACGTATGCATGAAAATTAGGAAAATCAAAATCTTAGGATTTTTTTTTAAACTAAAGAAAACTTCTTTAATGTGCTTTAAAGAGCTGGTACAAAATTTTTAGAAGTTCCACTAACCAGAAGTCAAGATATTTAGAGTTGAAGATCGCAATATTTGACACGTGCTCTTACGGGAGACGGCAGAAAAAAGTGATTTTTGACAATAAATATCTTCAGTTCTACGAAGTGAAATCTTATAAAATTTAATATGCAATATTATTGGGATCTATCAAATGGGTGGAGCTTAAAAAACATGGCGACTATAAGAGGGGCATGATATGCAGTCATGTGTAACAATGAATGGTGAATACAAGTGCAATTTGTGACTGGGCTGGCTTCAATCTCAACGAATGCAATGACGTTGACAGTCCTGTCAGTTTCAACCTCCAACTGCTTGTTTGATGCACTATTCTTTCAATTTCTCACATTGTACTTCATATTTATTTACTTTTTCTGTCGAGTAAACACCACTGATTCCATTTTATCAACTAATAATTGAATAGCTCTTTATTATAAATATCGCATAATACGTATAATTACTATTAGAGAATTTGCTTAAAGTCTAGTTCGCTTTTTTGCCACCAGATGTCATATCACCATTCGACAGATCCCAATAAGAGAGCCTAGAAAATTTTTATTTTTAACGATGAATATCACGATATCTATCATGGTGAAACCTTTAAAAATATGATACACGTATGTAGATCATATCAAAGAAGCTTCGAACAAATTTTCAACAAAATAGAACTATCGTAAAAAAATGCATAAACTGTCTTACAGAGTGTATCAAAGATGGAAAATATTTGTTTAATGGTGCATAAGAGGAGTTACAGCGATTGAGCATTATTCCGATAAAATTTAACACCGTAATTGAATATTGTCGATCGATTAGTTAATTATCTGCTTCGTCGATTCGCTAACCAACAAGCCACGATTCTTTTTCCCCTTTCCCATTTCTCTTCTGTAGAGATTATACCAGGAAGATTATATTATGGACTCAGGATTGGAGAACGGAGAACTCATCGGTACAGTAACCATTAGTACGATCATTTGTGTACGCAGCCAGCTTGATTTCGATGTTCGATATTCAGCAACAAAACAGCGAAATTCAGAACCGATGGTATGGAGATCTACATCGTAATGACGATAATTTGTATACCATACGTAACAAGCATGGAATTCCTTTATCTGATTTACTCTATCCAAGATTCGAAATATAAAAGAAACACGATACCTATCCTCTGGTTTATTGGAAAATATCTTTAAAAAAGATGTTTCTCTTTTCACGTGAAGTTGTAAGATAATTCAATAGCAAGAGTCTTTTATTTAGAAAAATTTTAAAAATAGTTATGCGAAGCAGAGTCAAAACTTTTTTGTTGCAGTACACAGCTATCGAACTATCTTAACTGTTATTTTACAGAAAAAAAATTTGTTTCAAATTTTAGAAATATTGTATATGAATTCTAACCAATTTTTTGGTGTTTTGCTGAGTTGAAGTTCTTAATACACAATATTATATATTCACCAATTTTTCATGGTGCACTATGCAGTAAAAGGATAAACACTCCGTTTTCATATTATCTTTGATACGTGCAAGAAATGAAAAAAAATTATTTTATCTTTTTTTTCATACTATAATTTATGAATGCGGCGAATATCTTTTCTTTCCTTCATTCTTTTTTTTTAATTTTTGGATAATTCAACGATCACTATCGTTCCCTCCTTGTTGGCCATTCCGCGCGTTCGACGTTGCCGTCATTCGCGCCAGCCAAGGGAGTTATGCATTCTCGCCCCGTCATCGGAGCGGTCTCGTTATATCGCTCGGAGGATGAGTGTACAGCGAGTAACCGAACTCTATCATACACGTAATTGTGTAACTGGATTAGCTTGACCGTAACGGGATCACCGAAACGTCCTTTGTGCTGTGTCAGGACCCATTAAGCGCGACGGAATAGAGAGAGAGAGAGAAAAAAAGGGAGAGAGGGAGACGACGGTGGGTATAGAAATCGAAAGAGTGTGACGCGACCCAACTCCGGCGCTCTTCGTCGACGCTGCGATTATCCTTTTTTTACGACATCAAATTTTTATCTCGTTACTTTTTTTTCCACATTTTTCGCCTTTCAAGAGGCGATAATCAAGTTTTACGCGATACAGGGAAAAAAGTAAATAAAAAAAATACGAAAATTTTACTGATGAATCGATAGAAGGAAACAGAGACCAGCGAAAACGTGTGTCGAGCGCATAGACTGCATATTCTCGGTCGGTGCAAAAGCTGGGCAAATTTTAGAGAGAGACAAAACCTTTGTAGGAAAGTGTTCTTTCTTTCTCATATTATTTTAAAAGCATCGATTTTTAATAAAATTAAGAATATTGATTAAGGTAAACGCCCCAATACTTGGACGACACTTGCTCTATTATTTTAAATGTTTAAATGATTTTTTTATCAATAAAATCGTGTGAATTATTTTTTCCAGAGTTATATGTATATTGATTTGAAGATTTTGTTGACCATTGACATTGGGACATCCAATACATATTCATATGTTCGGTTTATTATTATTCTGTTTTAAATTAAGTCATAAAATGAGTTTTGGATTGCTGAAATATCGGACAATAATTTCGATGTGAATTTAAAACAGATTTTTAAATTTAAATATTTTCAAAATAAAGATGAAGGGAGAAAACCCTCAAATGTCCAACTATTGGGGCGTTTATTATCTATATAATAAATAATTTTCTATTTGTACATTAATAATGTATTTGATTAATTTATGTATATTGTAACACGACAAATTGTTTCAATAAATCTTTTATAATCTTGCCTCAAAAACTTTCAAAGCGTAATAAAAAAAAATCAATCAACGAATTTGTCTGACTGCGCTTATGTAAATAAGCGGAGTGCATTTGTCACGCAGTTAACCTCCATATGGCGTGTAAATAAAAGGGCTCTAGAAATCATGAAATCTATCGAATTTGAGTCAAATTCGTAAACATTATTCAAAAACCTGTGAGATTGCATTCTATTAATGCTGAAAATAAGTACAAGCAAAAATATGAATATTATATTTTCTGCCAAGTTATAGACAATGTTGTTTATTTTCAAATCCTATCTAAAATAAACACTTTTCACTATATAAAAATTAAATTTACTATTTTGACGTATCCCAAATCTAAGAAAGTATTAATCTAAAGTATATAAATCTAATCTTAAGTTATAATCTTTTAGAAGTTGCGTACTGAGTTACAAGAAAAAAAATCATCGATAATACAGACATTTAAAAATTGTTTACTACAGTATAACTTACTGAATAATATAAAAAAAAATATAACAAATAATTTCGACCAATCAGCAAAGACCTTCTGCTGTATCAGATTATCCGGTGTAACTATTGCCTCAAACATATGCTTCCGCATTCCAAATTAGTTAGCTCATTTCTCCGACAAAGCAAAACTACACAGGACGTAATCTATACTTTCTATACATACACATGATTGAACGCTATCTATATTCATCATGCTTCTCTCTCTCTCTCTTTCTCACACTCCGTGTCTCCTCTTCTGTCTCTTGTGCAATCGGAAACGAGATTAGGACGTCGAATGATGGAGTTGTAATTGAGAATGTGCGGGCGTGAAATCATATAATCCCCGTGCGGTAGCCGAGCGAGAAGGAGGATGAAAGAGAAGGACGGAAAATCGTGTGGGTTGCAATTCTAACGGGAATATTGGTGTAAAGGAGTCTGCCTCTCTCATAGTCAAGGGATGTGCAGTGATTCCCTATTTATGGCTCTCCTTTCGAAATTGGGTTAATATCTTGAGCAATCCGCAACGTATACAATTTTCCTCTCCTCGTCTCTTCTGCTCTCTGCTCTCTTTTCGAAATGTGTATACGGAAGTAACCTCGATATATAACGAACGAACATCGCGAGAAATTAGTTCTCCTTATCGCGGTTTTCTTCCGAGAAACGATAAATCTCCTCGACTTCTCGAGTGGCCCGTCGTACTTTTTTCCCCCCCTTTTTTCTCTCAGCTTTTTTCCCATTTTACTGACGTGTCGCCTCAGCGCTGGAAAAAAGAACCGCGGCGGCGCTCGCTTCACGCTTTTGACGCCAACTCACACACACGATTTTTTTCTCACTTCTTTTTTCTTTCTTTCTTTTTCACGGCGATACCGCGAAATGACTCATTTTTGACGTCCACGAAACTCGAGAAAAACAAGTTTCTTCGATTTTTCATCCGCGGACACTTTTTTTGCCACCGCGGAGAGCTTTCCGTACCCTTTTCCTCCGTGAAATCCCTTTTTCAAAGCTTTTTCAAATTTCCTTTTCAGCTTCACGTCCGAATCATATTCGTGTCTCAACTTTTCGTCGTCTCCCCGCTGCTAATTAAGCGACCAGGAAAGCTTTGCGGTTTAATCAAAGGGAGCAGCGTTTCGTCAGTGAATAATATTTCGCGTTTGAAAGCGAAATCTATAAATTCCCGATGCAAAAGCGTTATCCGTCACGCGATAGGAAAATTCTCGTTGAAATTTCTCGGAACAATTTTAGCGAACGATCGACGAGAATACCTTTCCCCCGTAAATTTTTCCGCAGGGCGCGTCAGTCTCTCTGATCCACAATCGCATCGCGAACAGAATTTTTTTTCCAAGAAACCGATATACCGTCGTCGTCGTAAAGCGGTCGGTAATTTCTGGCCTAGAATTATCGACAGTCCGGGAAATGAAAAAGCTACGACCGGCGAGTTCCTCGATTTTCAACCAACCTTCGTGCATTCCCATTTTCATATACACACACACACACACATGAAAATTACCCCGGGTAAAGTCTAAAATCAGCGCATCGTTAAAATTAAACAGCGAGCGCAAAGCACAGAGGGAAGTCGCCCCGCACACGTCTGAAAAAGTCTACAGCTGGAATCTTTACCAACGGGCATAAAGCGACTTCAGATTTTCACCCAGATACGTGTACCTACAGTCACGAAGTACGTTTTCTCCCCTTTCTCCCTTATATTGGCCCCACACGTCAAAGAGTAGAGAGAGAAAAAAAGCAAATAAACTGTGACACGATGAAATTCGTTCTA
Organism: Cremastinae sp. A BG-2022a; assembly: GCA_030522545.1. Classification (NCBI taxonomy): domain Eukaryota; kingdom Metazoa; phylum Arthropoda; class Insecta; order Hymenoptera; family Ichneumonidae; species Cremastinae sp. A BG-2022a. The sequence goes on along the minus strand of JAPYYW010000302.1, from coordinate 39,852 downwards.
CACCGCGCACGGACGTTAATCGTACACACACGGCAGGAATGCTATTACAGAAAATCTATTTCGTGACGAACGATAGAGAAAAAAAAGGTGCCGCCACACGCGTGTACTTCGTCCATGAATGCGAATATCCACTTTATGACTTTTCAACAGTTTAATATATGCAAAAAGTCAAACGAAATTATGCAGATCGCAGGAATTCCAAAACGTTCGTTGCACCCCCCCGAGGGCTGCGAGGCTTGTCATGAACCTTTTTTCTCCCGTTTCATTCCACGAGAAAAAACAGATGAGGCAATCTCTCCGCGCGCAGCACGCCCCGCTGTGCGCGTTCCTTGATTCAGGTATGCATCGATTTTCGAATAATTATCGGAGAAAGAGAAAATACGACTGCTCGAACAAAAGAGTAATGGGAACGTCGACGCAACAATTGCGACCGCAGAAAAATTCTCATATTTTTATGACGATACTTGGACAGGACGCGCATATTGTGTCTGCGGATGAACTCGAGGCCGATAAGTTTCAGGGGCAAGGGTTGCGGATGGGAAACGCAGGGGGGAGGGGCGCCCAGTTTTCGTATCGGAAGCACGTTCGCATGGGTATACACACAGCTCGGGAAAAACAGGAACGTAAGAAACGAAGGAACGAACGGGAGGTATAAGAAAAAGCAAGAAAAAGAAGAAAAAAAAGTAGAAATAGGAATAAAAGGAAGACAAATCGAAGTATTCTCTGGCACGTATCGATACTTTGTCAACGACAAGACTCTTCTTTAATGTACCAGAGATAAGTATTTATATACCGCGAATTTTTGTACATATGAGCGAGTTATAGTTGCGCCTAGGTCCATTCGTACATATATTCTTAAGAGAAAAACGTAAACATAGGTATATTAAAAGGATGACGAGTTCTCTAGTATCTTTAACCAGTAATCTCATTAAGCTTAATGGCCGAGGTTAAACGACGAAACTTCTTAGCCGTATTTCTTTCGCAATCTTGATATATGTACGTGCACGTATATAGACGGACGCGAGTACAGGCGGGGACAGGAAAGCGTTGCGGAAGAGTTTCACGAGAAAAGTGATAGTGCCCGGCTATGTGGTAAGTGTCCCGTCACGGCCCAAATGTAACTTTAACTTTCCGACCTTTTTACCCATTATTTCTTTTCCTCGTTTATTCGAGATTATCAGTTGTAATTATTTTCGCCCGGCTGCTAACAGAAACAAAAAAGGAATTCTTTTTTTTTTGTAATTCGTGGGTTTTTATATTTATTTAAAGAAAAGGTGAACAAAAAGTATTGTAAAATTATTATTGATCCGCTGTGAACAAAAATTGATGAGGATCCTTTCGACATTAATTATTACTTGAAGAGAAAATAACAAAAAATCGCGAGGTATAAGAATGAATTAAATTTTCATATACTCGTATTAAAGATTTTTACAATTGTAAAATTATTTGCAATGGGCATTAAAGTTATTATTTTTACCCGTCTGTTAAGGTATTTCTACCACGATATTCCGTTCAAAAGTTTCCTTCCTATGTAAACTAAAGGTAAAATCATCAGTTGACATTTATTCTATAGATTTTTTTAAAAAACTAGATAAACCTTCTTTAATGCCGTATAAAGGTTGGTGTCAAATTTTAAAAGGTTTCTCCATCTAGAAATCAGGATATTTCATGTTGAAAATTACTATTTTTAACACAAGCTCTTATGAAAAGTTACAAAAAAACATGATTTTCAACAATAAATAAATATTTCGATTTCTAGATAGGGAAACTTTTAATATTTGACACACACTTGAGCACCACGTTAAAGAACATATATACAAAGTTTTAAAACATTCTATAGAAAACAACTGTTACCATAGAACCATGGTAGAACTACCTTAACAGAAAGTAAATAGAAATTTGATTTAAAAAAATAACTTTCGGTAAAAATTGACGATGAAAAAGATTGCGTGCGTACTTTGATCTAATGAAAAATCGTTTTTGTGGTGAATGAACCACAAAACGAGGCTGAATACCGGTAAATCTCACTGTATTATTTCGTAGTCAAGGATAATTAGTTGAATCGTTCGGACGGGGGCGGAATTATCTCGCACTCGCGGAGAGCGGCGGAGACTCGGATACGTGACAGGAATTTTTGTAATATTTCGTTTTCAACAAATGATGCGGCACGGAGAGTGAAGTTGAGCCTTAATGCCGCCGCGCGGAAGCAAAAAAATACCTGCTAAGCCCCTCCTCGCTCTTCCGCCAACCTGTTCCGAGCTCCCCAGGCACTATCGTAAACTTTAATCAACGTTGGATAAGCAAAGTCTTTCTCTCGCTCCCTCGCCGACGTTCGCATTCCTCCAGCCATAAATATTTATAGAAGAAAAAAGTTCATCTCTTGGATATGCTCGTGAGCCCTTTCCCGCATAATCCTGCGTGTCACGCAAATAAAAAGCCGCAACGAATGAAGGCGAATTTTTAATTTGTTCCCGCTCGTTCATAGTCTAATTATTTCAATTTTTATCCCACATTAAATCCAAATTCTGAGAAAGAATGTGGAATGAAAAAATATAATATCCAATTTATCATGAGCGGGCTGTGCGCACAAATGTTGAGGTTTAAAGAAAAAATAATAAATTGGATTTGAAAAATAAAAGCAATAAGATATAGAAAAATGTAATATGTACTTTACATTTCTGTGTTTTTCTCAAATGAAACGTTGCAGAAGAAAAGCTACAAAGGTATAAGAGTTTCTTTCTATACATTCTCGAGAACAAAAAATTCAAAGGTTATATTGTATATTAGGGATCAAAGAGAAAAGGGATATCTCGGTAATGTGAATTTTGCAGCACACGCTACACGGGTGAAACTATCAGCCGAAATAGTTAACACTTTTTTTCCTTTAACCGTGAAAAGATTCAAATGAGTCCAAGAGTTAAGAAGTTCTCGTTAACGCTGAGCTCCAAACTCGGTGTTCCTTTTAAAATATATGCGCATCACGTAAGAGTCGTAAATTCAGCTTTATACATCAGAGCTTCTTTCCTTCTTCAAGCGTCTTTTCGCCCTCTCCATTCTTTTGCCTGCATCTTCCCGAGAGGCCAACGGAGGTCATGGGGAGTACCAGAGGAGCGTAATAGCGCGCGCCACTGCTGCTCGGGCAATAACCGAAACGATTTTCTTATTACCATTTAAGAAAACAGTTGTATGTGCATCTCCTATATCTTGAAAAATACTCGAATCGTTTTTTTTTGTTTTTTTTTCACCGAATCGTATCGCGCAGTGGACGAGATTCTTATCCAACGCGGGAAACTGTTGGGAACTGAGAATGGACGCGAAAGAGCGAGCGTATAAACACAGCGCGGTAAACGCCAGTGAAATATACGTATAAATTCTCGTTTTTCTGAAAAAAGGGCGTAACTTGGACGTGAAAAACTTTTGGCACGGAGCTGACTCTTTTTTATACTTCGTACGGGGAGAACCATCGATATTGAGATACAAGTATCAAGCTCGCAAAGCGAGACACGAAAAATTCTATGCATGTCTGACCCGTGCCAGCTGTTACTACTAGCTGGCTTCGCACTTCTCTTTCTCTCCAGTTATACGAGACGTGGCTATAAACTCCGGCACGCCGCGATGTGTGGTTCTCTCTTTTATCTTTCCTCTCATTGTTCTCTGTTTGCCTGAAACAGCTCTCTTTCCTCGCGCTATTTTCGAGCCACCTTGTCCCTTCCTGCCCATTTTTATCCACTTTTAAGCGTTTTGTTATACTTCAAAGACTTTCGGAAAGTCGACAATTCTCGTGATTCTGATTTATGAGCATAAAATACTAGACGTGATTATACACGAAACTATCATCCCTATACCAGATCTCCTATTTGCATGAGATACATTTTTTTCTCAGCTAAACTCGATTTCTCGATTCTTTAAAAAAGCGATAATTATCGAAAACCGTCTATTTATTTGGAAATTTTTTTTTAATTACTTATTTATAGCAGAAAAATAAAATGAATCGATTTAAAATAGAATCGAATAATTTTCTTTCCGTTTTTGAGATATTAAAAATTTAAGTTTATCTACTTTCATGTCTAAATACGTGTTAAACATCACTAATAAAATTATCCATAAAAATAGTTTAATAATGGATTTTAATAACATCATAAAAACTTTAATAATTTTAAAAAGTATACCTTCTAAAGGAATGATTTAGAGAAGAGCACGATTTTGCATTTAAATTTTGAAAATAAAAAAAAATATGGCGTAAATTGTATATCTATGTTCGTATACGTGCACAAGAAGCGACTATTGATTATGACAAGAGCGTACACATGAGACAAATTGCATTAGTTTGAAAGTAGAGTAAAAGTGAGACAAATTCAATAAAAATATTGTGATCATGTTTATTTTAAGATTATTGACAACATTTATAAAACTTCGTAAACTGGTATCATTTTTATTTACATGAATTCTACTTCTTCGCAAAGGGGAGTGACTCCTCTATTTTGATACAGTATACGCAGCTACTGAACTACCTTTACAGAAGAATTAAAATGTTTTGAAAAGTGGTTACATTTTTGATGTGTTATTTAGGAATGTGTGAAAAATAATTGAATTTAACTGAACTGAATAATTGATTTTTACTGCAAGGCTCTTAAAGTAGAGATATTAAAGTAGACGTTTTAGGAAGAATTATATCAGCAGGTTATTTAACTAAGTTGTTTAACTAAAGTAAATTAAAAACAGAAACTGTATAAATCAAACAGCAATGTAATAAAAAAACAAAAAAATTATAATTAATCGTGCGAATAGAGCTTTTTATATATCACAGCGAATATTCAGTCAATATTAAATATTGAGTAGAACAAAAAGTTAAAAGTTTGACAACGTTTTTTGCCCATACGAATTCGTTTGAGTGTAGTTGAGTAAGTTCGAAGTTGCTGCACTATTTACAACTCAAGGTCATCCTATGACAGGTCTACTCTCTATGTGATTGCACAAAAAAATGATGAAATTATGTTGAACAATTATATTAAAATTAATTAAAATCAGGAATCTCGTTACTGAGATATTTGCTATACAAAAATGCAACTTTAAACACGTGCTCTTATGGGAAGGTATAGAAAAAATAGTCATTTTTAACAATTAATATTTTAATGAGGAGGTTCCTAATCGTCGTGAAATTTTTACACTATAACCTATTAGAGATGTTACTTAATTTTGTGTAAAATTTTCAAAAATTTTCCATCATTTTCGATTTTGAACACAACATAAATATCCTTAAATTGCAAGAATATATCTTGATATTTAGAGAATCATTCTTCGATTTTCTTCGTTAACTTTATTATGTCTTGAAAACTGTAAAATCTAATAAAAATAATGTGTATCAATTTGTCAGACAGCACAAGACCAATTTTCCCAAATTTCAACAAATTTTTCTTTCTATTTTAGCAAATTTCAACATATGTATTACTAAAATTTCATTAAAATCAGGCTGTTCCGAGTGCAAGGGTATTTATGAAATGAAGTGTCGGGGTCACGTGGTTTACGGGAAACGTTAATATCGCGGAGAGTCAGTGAGCAAAAAATCAGGAGCCCCTGATTTTTTTTCAGCCTCGCCGCAGCAAACGAAATGCGCGTCCTTTGATTTCGCTCGCAGATTAGAGCTATTTTTTTTTATTTCGACTCGTCCGCACACACGCAGTCGGGCTGCTCTGGCTCGCTCGTTTTTTCTCCACCGATTCGGACTGATCGTCCGCGACTAACGATCAGCTTTTATCGTGAGAATCGTGCGCACCGCATGCTCGCGAAGGGATGCATCGAGCGAGAGGAAAAGCCGTGCGCCACGTCGACAACCGAGGGGGGGGGGGTGGACGAGGCGCGACGAGCCGGGTAATACCGATTTGCGATGGAGTTGATCTCCGCCCCTTCTCCCTCTTTCTCTCTCTCTTTCACTTTTACGAATACGTGTCCGCGAGCACCATCTAGCCTATCGCGTCGACAACTTCCGCACGAAAACCAACACGACGAAATTCTCGAAAAAAAAATAAAACGAAACAAAAAAAAAGAAAAGCGTAACTAAAAAAGGGAGAAAAATGTTCCTTCCGTCTCTCGACACTGGATATACGTCGAAGGCTTTTATCCGGTATTTGTGACGCTCGTATTTACTGAGAGCCGAGCAGGTGCTCGCGAGCGAGAACACCGCACCGGCCGCGTGTCCCTCAAAGAAAAAGTTCGTTGGGAACTTTCTCATAAAGTGTATTTGACAAGTTTTAACGGCGTATGCGCGTATACAGGCGTATATAGGCCGCAGAGGTTTTTGTGCGGGAAAAGTTCTTGCCCGGGGCGTTCGGGATGAGATTGTGCGGGTCACGGCAAGCGGCAAGATTGATGCGCACTTCGCACGATCAACGAGAACTCCGAGTCCCTACGAAAAGACGAGAAGACAGCGGAGACACGCGTGGCTCATCCTCGAGAACCCGGGCGACGCGCGCTCGACCGAAAACTTTGCCAGTTTAAGCACTTTTCGTATCAGATGTCCGGAAAAACGGCAGCGTCGGGACGATTCTCCGTCTCGAGATATTGCGGGGGGAGGGAATGCGTGTATGAAACCGCGAGATTACTCAACTTATTCGGACTCGTTTCCGCGCATGTTTTTTTTTTCGGAGCGGCTTTTACTTGGCAAGATACTCTGACGATCGCTCCGGAAATACACGAAGAAGAATAAGAAAAAGGAGGAGAGTAACGGCGCGCGTTATGAGATTTTTACGATAACTCCGAGCGAGCGGCTTAATTATTTTTCTCGAAATTTTTATCCAACAAAGTGTCCGGGAGTTTGCTCGACGTCGTAAATCTTGCGAAGGGGCGAGTTGAAAAAAAGAGTAAAAGATACGAAATAACGATGAGAATTAGCGAGGAAAGTCCGAAGGATGAGTAGTGGGATTGAAACGCAGCGGGAGGAAAAATTATGTATTCCCCTTGACCGGGAAAATCTTGTTGTAAATTTCGAGGGAACGAGTGCAGACTCGATTCTGAGGGAGCACATGTGTTCGCGGAGGTACTTGTGCCTAAAACGTGCGGGGGCGTATATATATATAGCCAAGAAACGAGAGTAGCGGTCACGTCGAATGAGCTTAATTGAAAATTTATTTCCACCCCTTCTCGGGGGACGTTATCACATGTATGTAAGCCGGGGTGGCGGTGTAACGACGGGCGAGGCTTTCTATCCTACATCCTCCTTCCGAGCCATTCTCTCTCTCTCTCTCTCTTTCTCGTCTCCTTCCTCGGCCGTAACCAACACACAGGCAAAATTAATAATGGAGCTGGTACACCCGAAGCAATAGTTCACTGTGTGTGTGTACAGGCAGATACATCGAGCCTTACCTTATTCGAGACGAAGGGAACTTACTTGGAGCTCCAGCAAATATTACTCAGTCCCCGTTAAACTTGGTCCTCCCCGTATTTCTCTCTGGCAACTACTTTTCCAACTTTGATCTAATATTCCAATTTATTACTTTGCAAAAAAACATTCCTGCGGCATGCATTGACGCGGGCCACGAAACATACTTTTCTTTCAAAAGTTTAATCGAGATATTTTTTTTAGCACCGATGCTGATAACGATTTTTTTTTATCAATTTCAGGATATTAAAATATGATGGAACTTGGACACTCTCCGCTTCAACTACGTATATGTATTTTTTCAATTTCAATTCAATATGTTATTGGATTGATTTTTTGTATAGAATCGATTCAATATAGAAAATATAATTCAATGGAGAATTGGATTGATTTCTAATACATATAGAGAATCAATCAAGTTCAATCCAATATCCAATGTAATTTATATAAAAATTTCTTGAAAAATTCTCTCGCCTGGATATTGTGATGCGAATAGAAAAAAAAATTAATAATTTCAAAGTTGATTAAACATTCTTTATAAACTGCATAAAAATAGCGAAAATATATATTTATATTTTATTATCGATAATATTTTGAAAAATTTGTAAACTTTATTCATTCATGAACACAGTATACTACTTCATATAAAAGAACTAACTAACATTATCGAACTAATTTAATAAAAAATTCAAAAAAATTAAATTTTTGTATTTGGATTCCCTTGGACCTCGATAAAGGAATATATTGTACATGGATTTCGTACTTTCTGAATAATTATTTGAATATTTGACTACCTCTGCATCGCTGTCGAATTACACCTTTCAAAAAAGGACTACATAAAATATGAAAAAATCCTACATCTCGTGAATTAATGTTGATTACGATAAAATGTAAATCGGTGCCATCGGAATCTTCGTATAATCCGGAAAACGGGGGAAGTAACTCTGATATTCGTACACGTCGATAACGAATCTCTCCAGACGTTGCTCGAGGATATCGCGAAATGAACTTACGCGATGGCGCACCGAGTCAGAAAGGATGAGTTCGTGCAATTTCCTAATTAATTGGTAAATTTGAGATGAGAGTATATTCTTGAACGAGCGAGAGATATAGAGAGAAAGATACGGAGATGAGATAGAGAGAAAAGCATAGGAAGGAAGCCAGAGAAATGCAATCGGTGATGGGAAATGCGGGACCGTGAGAGAGCGGAAAATGGTACTAAACGAAGTATTATAGGGTCGCCCGATGCACCCTGATGGAGCTTCGAGAAGTGCGAGAGCTTGCAGTGCACGAATTCGCACACACGTTCGTGCTCGAATGTCCGTGATGGTGTATTTAAAGGGAACAGTGTGTACGGCTCGGAGTCCATACACAACGAGGGATGAAAGCTTCCCAGCCTGGAGCGTGTTTTGTCCTCCTTCACTCGTGACTGCTCGCTTTGTCGCAACGACATTTATTGCTCGACCATCCACTGTGTTCACGAATTCGGTCGAGGACGATGAAAGGATCGCGACGAAACGCTGCTTAGCATTGTTGCGAGATTCCATTATGCGAGAAATAACAAGAAAAACAAAATAAAAAGTAGTTGAATGACGAAGAAAAGTTGTAAGAGCGGGAACGAGCTCAGATTTTCGACGGAAGAATACGAGCGCAATGAGGACTATTTCATTATTATCTTCAGAATTTGCTCTTCTCTTTCATCCTGCATAATCTCTCTTTGCATTTTTTAAGGGCGCTAAAAACTGACGTTGAAAACTCCAGGTCGACGGTGTCGTCTATACACTGGGTTTTTCCGCGTGACAACCTTTTTGTGGTCGGTAAGAGAAATTATATGTAGACTCTCTAGAGAGTTTATCGTTTCTCCAATTGTTCGTTCAATTCAATGTATCAATTATCACCGTTTTTTATTGTCAGTCATCAAGATAAATTTATTGTTATTGACAAGTTTTATAGTAGAAAAATTCAAAGTAATTGAAAATAAAGTGAGAAAATTTTTTTTTTAGTAAATATTTGTATTAATTAATGTAATTGGCAAAAAAGGTCTAAAAGTGTTGCGCATTATAGTTCTTAGTCAAAAGTTTGTGAAATTTACAAGTATAATATTCTTGATACTACTTTGTGTACACTGATGAAATTTAAATGACTACCCAGTTTTTAAAATAGACATTTTTAACACGCTTTTCATAGAGAAAGCTCCAGAAAATGCATATCCAATTTTCGTTAAAAACAGAAAAAATGACGAGACAAAAAATTACCTAAAAATAGATATAATTTTTTTTTTTAATTTAGGAAAAAGGTAATCGTGACGTTGTTTCCATGTACTGTATTTAAAAAGCATTTAAAAAGTTAAATCCATCACTGAACACATGTTATTCATATTAACAGAGTATTAAAAATATGTGAGTTAATTGCGTCATCAAAGTGATGGAGAGATTCGCGCTATCACTTAAAAATAAGCAACAAAAAACATTGTAGCAATTTCGATTTAAGGTATTCTTTACACGATATAAATATCTTCAGAATGGCCTGATTCTTTTTTAAATTATTAAAAATAACTTTTTAAAACATTATATAAACAAAAGATAGGTTATATTGGGGTTTTAACAGAGAATTTTTTTTTTGAAATTACAGTTTTTAGCATAGGTGTTTATGGCAGAGACGTCTTATCTCCACTTCAATTGAAAATTTTAAATCTTTATTATCTTGAGATATTGAATAAAAACTATAGTAAGGATCGATTATAACGCGAGGAACTTATTTATCGCATAAAAATGTAGGGTCATCGAACATTTGAAAGAATTATTTCGATTTAAAACTCGGAGCCCATCATGTATAACCTCAAAATTGTAATTTTATAATAATTTGAAAGTAAATATAAAATCATGTTTAATTTTAGATAATTTAGTGTAATACCTATAATCATCAACTTATAATCATTTTTAGGTAATTTAACAATCGTGTTAACAATTTTTTAAGAAACTGTGTTGAGGCCCTCATTCAGCCCTTGCAACATCCACCCCTACGTGCAAGTGATACCTTAATTCTTATCGTTTCTTGATTTCCTGTAGACACACGTTTTATTATTTGTAAACATATTTTATTAATTTTTTTCAAATGCAGCTTGAATGGACACAAAACATTTGAGCGACACTGACGCTCATATTATATATAGATTCTAATCGGAGAGCAAGAATGAAGTAGAAACTTTTATTCGCACGCGAATCGGGGTGCGCACTCGGAGACCGCTTCACCTGAATTTTTTATCAGAGAGAATATTTTTGGACTGGCAAAGCGCGAAGCTCGTATTCCCGCGGCTCGTTCTTGTACAATTTAACACGTACCCGAGCAACTCGTCATCTCGCGTAATTGTTTATGTCGCGTTTTACCTCTCGCCGCAAGGAGGACGGGCGGAAGCGCGCGAGCACGCGGGAAAGGGTGAAAGGAGGAGAGTCACGCCGACACGTATATATAGCCAGAGAGGGGGCGTTTCTCGCGGCGTCGGCAAGGACGGGGGTGTCTACCCCGACCAAATTACAATGTGCATGGCTCGTGAACTGACAAATTACTTCGGAAATTAGATTATAACGGTACATGTCGAGGCGAGGAACGCCGGGTTATCGAAAGGGTTGCCCAACGTTTCCTATACTAAAAATATACATCCTTTATTACATATTCCTCCACGGGTAGAATTTTATGCAGACAGTTTGACATTCAGCACAAACATGCATCAGCGAGTGATTTTAATTCTCTCATCGCACTTTTCACGCTCTCCAGAGACGCAATCTTCCAAATTTTTTACTAAAATACAAAATTTAATTGAGTATAGAATATGGATAAAAAAACATGAAGATGAGCAGAAAAATGTTTTTAAATAGAAAAAGTGAAATTAAATGTAATAGCAGAAAGAATAGAATTAACTATTTATTGTAACTAAATTGAATAAAATTTAAATAGAATAGAAGTTTTTTCATTATCATGATTGAAATTATTGAAGTTTTAAATAAACGTATGATTATGTAATTAATAATGAGTAATTTTTCTTTCAATTAGAACTTTTTCATTATTTTTTGCAATTGAAGGTGAGAGATTTTTCAATAGTTTTCATTAGATGCTTTTTGTAAGAGCTCATAACCTTAAACTCAAGGAGATTTTAATCATTAAAAATCGTGGAAGAAAACTTTTCGATATCTAGATTTAATACGTATTTTTCGTTTATATTTTAATTATTATGACGTTTAAAATTATTGATGTTTTAAATAATTGTATGATTATGTAATTAACAATGAGTAATTTTTCTTTCAATTAGAACTTTGTCATTATTTTTTTTAGTTGAAGGTGAAAGATTTTTCAATAGTTTTCATTAAATGCTTTTTGTAAGAGCTCGTAACCTTAAACTCAAGGAGATTTTAATACATAAAAATTGTTGAAGAAAACTTTTCGACATCTATTTTTAACTCGTCTTACTTTTATTTCAGAACCATGTGTTAGTGATGCACCATTTTTTCCCCACTACATCAATTTTTTAATGGCACGTATAACTTTCATTTATTTTTAAAAATTTATTAACTTTTTAATAATAGCTCGGGGTATGATTATGCTCTTTATTCAAGTTTTATTCAAACATTTGTTCACAAGCATATATTTACACGAAAAATTATTATATTTTTTTCATACTACTTTTGCAAATTTTTAAGATTATTCACATAAGACATATTTTCATTAAAAAAAATCATAAGAGATCTAAATCACGAAAATGCCAAAGATAGTATAAAAAATTCTCAAAATTTTCAAACTGTTACAGCAGAAAAAAAAATGTTTTCTATACTATTCCTCTCCACGTTTAAAATTAAAAAATCGACAGATTTAACGAGTCTCTTTGTAAAAGTCTCTTGACTATTTTTTTTTTCATTAAATCCCAGTCGTGGTCCGACTGGGATTTAATAAAAAAAAAAAAAGAACCGGTTCGCCCTTCGATATTCGCAATTTTTTTTCTTCCCCTGGCAGTTGGGTAGTAACAGGTAAAATGTGATTTTCCTCACGCAGCAGTCGAATGCATAGACACAGAAAAAGCCCGCTCTCCCGAGTGAAATAAAAGTTAACGCATGCCTGATGCTTTAATCGGGGACTCTCCACGGGCTCGAAACCTCTAAAGAGAAATCCGTGAGTACGCGTGTGCAGTGTACACGGATAATGGCACAAAGCTGATACGTATGGAGACACGATTATATACACGTCCATACATATATTGGGAAGTATGTTGTCATTCTAGTGTTTTGCGGTCTGTCGGGGCATCCTCTCGTCAGAGAGGAATGCACACTGCAACCTCGTACTATATGGACCATTTGATGTCAAATTGAACAAAACATCACCGACAGGAAAACGCCATTATCAATGCAAAACTTCTGCAAGCACGTAAAAATCAACAATTTATGAAGTTCTAAAAATTTGGCTATACGACCAAGCCTTTTATTTTTAGTCCAAAGATTTTGTTTCGAAATATCCAAAATTACGTGCAGAAAGGTTACTCGTTTCGGAACGAAAAGACACGTACACGCCGGGGAAGTTTCGATGTCGAGAAACACCGTGAAAATGTTTGTCTATGCTCCGTCCTATTTTAGCGTGACAGATATCGAGAGAGTGCTCCGCGTCCGAACCCTCTTTGTTGATGGAAATATACACGCCCCCGTGTATATCTTTATTCGTCCGGACTCTCAATGCGGAGACCCTGACATGTATTTGTCGGCCCGGTTTGTTCAGTGTAAACAGCGCACGATGAAAATCGGCGAATTGCAAGAATTTTACCCAAATCGTCACTATCATCGAGAATGATTTGAATCGGTTTAACATTTGTGGTAAATGATTTTGTGCCTTGCGAGCTATTCTGAAATAATTGTAAATTCAATCAAGTCTAAATGAAATATAAACCAACCAAAATTTAATTTAACATAAAACTTTCATCCGGTAAATATAGACGTAAAATGATACGAGAGTAAATTTAATTACTGAAAAATTATATGCGTTATTCGTCACATTTTTACATTGCAAGAATTTTACCCAAATTGTCACTACCATCGAAAATGATTTGAACCGGTTTAAAATTTGTGGTTAATGATATTGTGCCCTGCGAGCTATTCTGGAATAATTGTAAATTCAATCAAGTCTCAATGAAATACAAACCAACCAAAATATAATTTAACAAAAACTTTCCTCCGGTAAATACAGACGTAAAATGATAAATTTAACTACTGAAAAATTATTTGCGTTATTCGTCACATTTTCACATTGCAAGAATTTTACCCAAATCGTCACTATCATCGAGAATGATTTGAATCGGTTTAACATTTGTGGTTAATGATTTTGTGCCTTGCGAGCTATTCTGGAATAATTGTAAATTCAATCAAGTCTCAGTGAAATATAAACCAACCAAAATATAATTTAACAAAAACTTTCCTCCGGTAAATACAGACGTAAAATGATACGAGAGTAAATTTAATTACTGAAAAATTATTTGCGTTATTCGTCACATTTTCACATTGCAAGAATTTTACCCAAAAATTGTCACTATCATCGAAAATGATTTGAACCGGTTTAAAATTTGCGGTTAATGATTTTGTGCCCTGCGAGTTATTCTCGAATAATTGTAAATTCAATCAAGTCTCAGTGAAATACAACCCAAACCCAAAATATAATTTAACAAAAAATGTCCTCCGGTAAATACAAACGTAAAATGATACGAGAGTAAATTCAATTACTGAAAAATTATTTGCGTTATTCCTCACATTTTCACATTGCAAGAATTTTACCCAAAATGTCACTATCATCGAGAATTATTTGAATCGGTTTAACATTTGTGGTTAATGATTTTGTGCCTTGCGAGCTATTCTAGAATAATTGTAAATTCGATCAAGTCTAAATGAAATATAAACCAACCAAAATGTAATTTAACAAAAACTTTCCTTCGGTAAATACAGACGTAAAATGATACGAGAGTGAATTTAATTACTGAAAAATTATTTGCGTTATTCGTCACATTTTCACATTGCAAGAAGTTTACCCAAAAATTGTCACTATCATCGATAATGATTTGAACCGATTTAACATTTGTGGTTAATGATTTTGTGCCTTGCGAGCTATTCTGGAATAATTGTAAATTCAATCAAGTCTAAATGAAATATAAACCAACCAAAATTTAATTTAACAAAAACTTTCATCCGGTAAATATAGACGTAAAATGATACGAGAGTAAATTTAATTACTGAAAAATTATATGCGTTATTCGTCACATTTTCACATTGCAAGAATTTTACCCAAAATGTCATTATCATCGAGAATGATTTGAACCGGTTTAACATTTGTGGTAAATGATCTGTGCCCTGCGAGCTATTCTCGAATAATTGTAAATTCAATCAAGTCTCAGTGAAATATAAACCAACAAAAATATAATTTAACAAAAACGTTCCTCCGGTAAATACAAACGTAAAATGATACGAGAGTAAATTCAATTACTGAAAAATTATTTGCGTTATTCGTCACATTTTCATTTTCATAATCCATTTAGATAGTCCAAATCCTAAAATCAATAAAAATTATGAGATAATTGATATACTGCTGCAATGAATCTCTGGATTCTACGTTATAAAACTCATTATTCTATGCAGAGTTGAATAACAATGCGGAGAACACGGTGGCAGACGACGCGCGTGAGATTATCTTTTCCCACGGTACACTGAATTCTATAGTCTAAAAATCCTTACTTGAAATAAAAAGTGGATTAAATTCGTTAATTCTGGATATAATTTATTATTGTGCCAAATGTTATTCAAACTTGGTCAGCCATTACAACATAAATACGAATAATAAGTATCCCAAGCTTTGCAATAATAAATATGTTGTAAATGCGAGCACGTGTTTTCTTTAATTATTGTCAATATTTTAAGTAGCGATTACTCAGAACATTACCTAATGAAAATCATAAATTTTTCTTTAAAGATACTCTGGTGCCTATTTAATAGTAGCACGACCCATATAAGATATCTCATTAATATCTCATTAACATTTTATAAAATAAATGTTTCTTAAAAATTACGAGAAAATGTCTGTAAACACACAAAATATGACTATTAACATTCTGGCTAATTTTTAAAAAGATTTACCGCATTTAATTTGACATATTTCAAATTAACGATTGCTTATTTAACAAACATTTATTGCTATATAAAGAGTTTAAAACCATTAAATTTTTTATAACTCTGACGTGGATTCTTGGTTCTACTTTTTTTTATTTGACCGTCTAGATTCGAAGATATGTCTTTCGAAAGTTTGAATTTTCTTTAAAATCGTCCATAAAAGATTGATTTCACGAAGTAAAATTTTGTAGAACTGTGCTTATCGTGTTTATTTCATATGATTAATAATGTCCTGTTTTCATCATTTCTCCTGAGTAAGATGTCAAACTTAAGAGATGTTATGTTTTTAAGCTTTTACGTTCAAATAGTATATTTTTTTAGCTTGACTATACCGAGACAATTACTTTCTTGGAAAACTATTTTCTTTTATTTTCAGTAAACGTACGAGCCATATGTCAACGTCCACTTGATCAAGGCAATGATTCATATTTATAAACCCACCCAGACTGCACACTGAGAAAACAAACTTCTGAGAAGAGTTATCGAATAACGGAAGATCGTTAAAGTTTTATCGTAATAGCGATCCGACCCGATCGAAATTCAATTGTAAAACGCTTGATCCCATACAAGCTTCGAGAAACATTATTTATAGCTCTTGTAGCAATGTCATCCAAAAAATTGGCATTATACGTTTCCATAAATTTTCCACCTTTTATTGTGGACGAGACAGCTTTTCCTCCGGGGCTCTTACACCGAGGTATTTTCCTTTTTATTTTAGAGACAGAAACATCGTCGAAATTTCTACGGAGCGTCTGGAGATTTCGAAATAGAAATAGAAATGGTGACAAGCCAAAGAGCCGGTTCAGTCGTGAGAGAGGTTGCTTCGATGCGGGCGAGCGTGATGTTTGAGATGGGTCCCGTTGCGAAATATACATTCGCACGTTCACTCGTATACAAATTCTTGAAAAGGGTCGATCGAGGTGGTGACGAGTCGCTTCTAATACCCCCTTAACAACGACGAAACTTAACGCTTGAGTGATTGAAATCGAGAATTTTGAGTAGGAAAGACACTTCTGAGGGTATAGACTGAGGGTTGGGCAAGTGTGCGCATTTTTTTAAGGTAGTTCGGCCGTCATATGAGTATAGTCAATTAATTTACATTGATTAAATTTAAGTCTAAATTATTAATAAAATTAATGAAAATTTGAATTAAAAATATTTTTATCACGTGA
The DNA here is from genome assembly GCA_030522545.1 of Cremastinae sp. A BG-2022a. NCBI lineage: Eukaryota > Metazoa > Arthropoda > Insecta > Hymenoptera > Ichneumonidae > Cremastinae sp. A BG-2022a. The sequence goes on along the minus strand of JAPYYW010000302.1, from coordinate 23,119 downwards.
ATATATTACAATGCTTCAAAAATTGTATCAGCTGTTACGTACAATATAATGTAATGTCTGTCATCCGCTTCCGAAACGTCAAAAACGAAAGTTTTTTAATGTTTTCTTTTTTAGAAGCACGGTAAGATAATGTTTTCTTGAAATAAACAGAATCTGTGATCATTTTTCGGTATGACAGAAACTTTTTTGAAGCTCAATCACCGATTAGTTTTTTTATAGTTTACATTATTGTGAGTTCTTCCATAAGGTACTGTGTTAAAATCCAAATTTTAAAATGAAATAATTCAAAATTTAGCCTGGCAAGAGACCCCGAAAATGTGCTTATTATAATCCGAGGACTTCGAACTATCATTAACCGCAAAATTTGGTGAATATTCACCGTACTTGTTCAAACAGCCGAACTACTGTAATAGCTTTAAAATTGAAAACTTCAAGTGGAATGAAACTTACCAGGGGTATTTTTTTAGAATGTCGATTATTTTATAACATACGAGCAACAACGCGGTCGCTAATGGGCAGCTGCTTTTTTTGACATGTTTGAATTGATGTTTGCTATTCTTCTAGGCGCATACTTCATAAAACTTCGCATAACGCGCTCTATTCCGATTAATTGATTAGAGGTTTCATCTCTTTTTTAATATAGAATACATCTGCACCGATATTTTTTTTTAAACAAATATTTTGAAACGATATTATAAATTTGAAAAACTAAACTATTCACTTTTTGTATTATTGAAGATTACTGGAACTGACACTCGATTGAACTTGTCGAATTGTTCTTTTTTTATTTCCAGCCATTTTCGAAAAATTGAGTTTGCCTACACTTCCCGCTGCGCAAACTTGCCCCACATGACTCTAAGTTTCTAAAAAGCTATATAACTTCCGAGTCCTGTAAATGCGTGCAAATATATATATATATATATATATATATATATATATATATATACTTTTTTTTCGATATATAAAAATAAAGGTTTAATAAACCAAGACGAGAGTGTATAACTGAGAAGAGGCGAGTCGAGAACTCGAATAATGTGGCTCGTGGCTGTTGTTTGTAAACAATTGATTTACAAACGCGCTTCCAGAGAATGGAGAAACTATACGATACGGTCGGAGGATACTTTACAACCTCGACGAGTTCGTAGCTCGGTTGCCAGGACGAGGAAGCTCTGTGCACAGGATCGTTCGCACACCCTCTAGGTCCAGCGACCGTTAAGGACAGCAATTTCGATGAGATAAAGCTTCCACGCCGACGGCACTCCGCACAAACAACGTACTCTTCCTAAAGGAAGTTAGAAGAAAGAAAAGAGTCGCTTTCCTGCCGTTTCTCAGACGACTCCTTAATGCTTCTTGGGCGTGAAGTTTTTACATTCTTATTATTTCTATACCGACAAACGCACTTCCCGTCTGCGATTTCCATCGGGGATGAACTCTCGCGAAAAAAAAAAGAAATTGACCTCGAGATATCAGAATCAAATATTTCACGATTTCCTGAATTTTTCAGAAAACCGTCGAAACATCGTGGAAGTGATTTTTTTTTTCGCTTCCCGACCGTGCAAGACTTCTCGCACGAAGTCTCGATTTGCTCGAGGTTTTTCCGATCGTTGCGCAGGAAACGCCCAGCTGAAGTACCGAGAAAATGTGTTAGCGATAAGCGTGGAACGTTTCTAAAAAAAGTTGGATCAATCCGCGAGAGGAGGAACGGCGTGTTTGACGGAAAACGTGCGGCCAAGTCGATCGTTCAACAAATTCCCGTTTCGAAAGTAAGAAACGACATTTCGGACAGACTAGCCGTTACCGGAAAATACATATATGCGAAGGTGTGTGTAAAGTGTTGGTGGTATTGGAGGGCCATGCTTGGCTTCGACGAAAAGTCCCTAAATCGCGTTCTCGTGAATGAACGGAGCCGATATAGCGATTTGTTAAAGTAGCCAAAACTTTGACATACACACACACACCGTGAGGGATGCATGTGGGGAAAAAAAAGTTTGATCGTTTACTCACGTCTATCGATGTATCGAAAAGTGCCGGTGAAGCCAGTCGCGTTGCTGGCCAATCCGTCGCTGTGGAACTCGAGGACGAGGGTGGATCTCGAGCTGTAGAGCACTTGCGGAATGTCACGAAGATTTCCGCAAAGCAATCCGGACCATGGTGTATACTGCGACACGCCGCGACTCTCGAGGTGCAGGAATACTTTCAAGTAGTCGCCTTTCGAGCAGCTGTAACGAAGGACATTCGCATTCAATTTATATCCCGTTAAAAAGAACAAACAAACGCTTTCAAATATGTCACTATCTTCGATGATAAATATTTGTCAAAATCAGATGTTGGGATTCTTATCGGCGCGTGCATCTTTTGTTCGCAACCGCCACCCAAAGTTATGTGTGAATTTAAATGTAAGGTGATTTACATTTAAATTGATTTACATTTTAGTTCTGATGTTTAAAGAAAATAACAATGACGTTACAATTACGATAAAAATTATTAAACAGGTAAATAAACTGTAAAAAATCGGGTTTAAAAATGGTGTTAATCAACACCATTCTTGGTCTATATAGTTCCCACCGTTTGGTGTAGAATGGCATCGTGTTAATAGATGTGGTTTGATATGCTGTGTTTAATCAGTGTAATAAATAATTAATACTGTAATATAAACATCATTTAGTGCGTAAAATTAATGAAGTAACACTATTGTTGCTAACACCATTCGGTGCGAATAAAAAAGAGGTACAGATTAAGCAACTCAATGATATAAATAATATTATGGAATTATCTACATTTAAATTTGTTTTTAAGGTTCATGCACATTATATGCAACTTTGTTCGTAAACAATTCCATGTTAACAAATTTGTAAATTTTTTTTTGTTTCTCTCTCTCTCTCTCTGAATGCAAAGATTTATTCTAATGTAGGGTAATTTACTATCTAAACTTGTTCTTTTCAAAAAGTATCAGCTCAGGTATACCTGATACTAAATTGTTCGCGTTCATTCTCGTCCGATTATTGCCACTTAATAGAATGGACTGCCAAAAACGTAAACAAAGTTTTGTTGCTGAACAGGTATGGGCGAAGCTCAATACTTTTCTGAGAAATGAAAATTTTCATTTTTGTCAGGAAAATATCGAGCTCTACCCATCCCTGTGGCTGAAAACATAGATTTTTAATCTCGTAAAATCAGCGAGTAACACCGCTCAACATCTTTTACCAAATGCATCGGTGTTATTATTTTACACTATTTCCTTTTACCTCTCACAAAATTTGGTTAACATTGCGACATTTTGTACAGTGTACTATTTTAACAATCTTTTTAAAACAACTTTTGTCAAAATGTCAATTTAATCTACCGCATATTCACTTTCCCGTATATGATTAGTTATTACTGAAATTTGCACTCATTTGAACATGTTTATCACTAAACGTGGATGCAATTCCTCATATTTTTACAGTGCATGTAGTGTTTTGGAGTTACTATTAAAATAACAATACTTTCACAAGTTGATTGGATTCTAATAAAATTCCATATTTTATTATAAAAAAATTATCAATTTTTCTCAAATTTCCTTTTACTGCAGTCTTGTAATGCAGCATAAAAAAAATCTAATTTAAACTTTAGCTCATCATACTCAAAAATTGAAAAGATAAGAGCAACTAATTGTGTACCGCTAACACCTTATGACTTTAAAGTTTGTATCGTTGAAATCCAACGAATTTGAAATCGCATAGGGGGTGACAGAATTTTTTCATTTTTTAACCCCTAAAAGGATTGAGTTTTGTAGGTCGGATTCTTATTATATTTAGAGGCTTGATTGTAATGCAATCATTAAAGAGTATTTAGAAATATTGGTAAGTCTAAATCTGGAAAAGTTAAAAAGGATGGATGTTTAGATGAATGAAATTCCAAATGTCCCTAGATCGCTAATTCTGTAATATAAGAATAATACGTATCAACTGAATGTTTGATACTGTTTACGTTAAGCAGTATACCTAACTTCATTGTAAACAGCAGTACGGTTGAGCGAGTATGCTTAAAATAATTGTTAACATTTTCAAGATTGCATTCAAACCCAAAAGATGGAGGGTAGAGATCCCAAGAGGCTGCAGACAAGTGAGTGAAGAAACGAAGTGAAAGATCAAAGAGGAAAACCAGAGTAGCTGCAGGAGCGGAGTTCGGATTTCTAGCGAGCTCGGCATTGTAGGGCTTACCCTTGAAGCCCGCGGAATGGAATTCGGTTCTCATGCTGGAAAGGAGGAAGAGGCCAGAACTCATTTATCTTGGGTAGAGCGAGCAAAAGAGAGAGAGAGAGAGAGAGAGATTGCTTTAAAAGCTAAATATTGCCCAGGGGTCTGGAGGTCGGTCCCAATGCCGATCTATCCATACTCGAACCGGAAGTGCTCTCGTAATAGCTCGACTTCCGGTATTTCGTAAATGCCGCGATTTGCAGCGCATCCCAGGAATAAACCTTAATTGAGCGTGTGGTAACAGACACGATACTGAATTGTGCCGGGCAAGATTGTGCGGATTATTGGGAAGGTAGAAATCATGCGATTCCCGAACGTGGAGTACACGTATCCGAGGAAATTATGTCTGGATGTTACTTCGGTATCGAAGTTCGCAGAACTGCGAGTCTATCCGATCTCGGGTTGCCTCGATAAGACTGAGTTCCTGGAAGCTTTCTCAAGCCCCTTGTCAACCGCAACGCTCTGTTCGAGTGCACGAAGCCCTGCTGGGATCGAAAACCAATGGCTAAAGTGGTCAAGCTACAATAATCGAGCATTGTTCGATGACCGTTATCGTAGTCATCTCCAGAAATATTCAAGACTCGAACGGTAAACTTGCCCGTAACGATTATCCAACTCGACTTGGATGAACGATTTTGAATTCATTTCTGGACTTATTTGCGATATTTGATACTTCTTGTGTCGATCACAGAAGTTGTTGATTTTTTAATGAAATCTAGATACTCGAAGTGTAAAAATTAAGAGACCACTTGTTTGGCGAAATTTTTTCGTTATTCGAATGATTGTATAGCTCGGGTACAATGATAATCGAAATATAAATAAAGCTTTTAGATTAAAAAAAAGAAAATAAAAATTTCTAATATCTGTATTATTTTCTCGACCGAGTTGACATCGGTTTTATGAGCAAATACATTTTTTATATTAAATGTCCATGACTATGGTTTAGATGCTGATTGTTAGAAAAAGCAAAACGCTACAAAGTGATATAATTTTTTTGAACTTTATTTATTTAACGCTACTAATTCTCAAATTTGTTGTTTAATATAATTCATTATGAACGGTTCTGAATTTCTAGACTTATTCGCGGTATTGGATGCTTCTCGTCTCAATCGATGAGAACACGTGTTGCGATCTTTGGAAACGAAGCAGTAAACTTGGCTGCTAGTAAACTTGGCTTTTAATTCCTTCGAATCACGTAGCGCGCCACGTGTTCCAAAACAGATATCACGTTTTTCGATGATAAACCAGAACCTGCGAGAATAAGCGTCGACGTCGTGTACGCATCGGCGTCTACATTTTTTTATGATTCTACGCGCTTGGGAAAAGGGTGGAAGTCTGTTTTTTTTTCCTTCGACGAATGATGCTCGGGTCAAAAGTCGGGTAGGAAGCTCATCCCGTGAAAAGCAATTGGTAGGTACGAGAGAACGGTAATATCATCGTGGCTGGTGAATGCTGTACCATGCGATATCACGTACGTAATTAGCTTGATAACGGATAAGGGATTCACGAATCGCATAACGAGTGTGCGGCGCCGCTCGTTGCCCTCGCTGGAATATTCTGACTACAGTGGGCAAGAGTACCCGAAAACGCATTCCATACTGTGCAGTCTCTGTGGGTCTGCTAGCCACGAGAAGAGTACACTCCCACACACGTCCTAATGATCCTGTTACGTGGGCTATTTATCACCCTCCATCCGGACAGAGTCTCTAATTAATTAGGAGGCCGAAGAGAGATAGACGCAGAGAAAAGCAAAGCTGCAGGAGCAACCCTCGCGAGGAATTCCGTTTAATATTGCATGAAAACGCTCATATTTATGAATGGCTGGATTCACGATGCAACCCTACATTTTCCACCGCGCAAGTCCATATCATTGTATATCTTATTGCCTAGGACGCATTAACTTCGTACGAAGTTAATTAATCGTCATTTGATATTATTTTGTAAGAAATCTGTGATAAATTTGACATTCGAAAGCCGGTACTTCTCAAGATTAATGGAGACGGTTCCTTGGTTACGCCAAGAACGAAGAGGGACATAAAAAAACGTTTTGAAAATGTAACAAAGTGCAGACGAACGAGTGCTCGCGTGCGCTGTTGCGTATATCGCTGGCTCTGGAGCTCTATCCGCATCAGCTTTTCCCAGCGAGCATTTCTCACTGCCGCAGGTCCAGCACCGTTAATGCACTTTTTCCATGGAATTTCTATATACCAAGGAGAAAAGCGCGGCCGTTGAAAAAGCCTCCGGCTTACTCTGTCCCAACCATTCGTACAAGATAATGGCATCAAATAATGGAACGATGCAAGTTCCCTTTCATGGGTATAAACAAGTTTTGAAAAATCAAAAATTTTATGGATATTGCTCTGAAATAAGAACTGTAAAATACACTCAGCAGCTGTAGAGGGTAAGCACCATTTCTATAAATGGAAAAGAAAATGTGACCTGTAACTACTTATTCGTTCCTTAGTCACAACGTTTGAAAAAAAAAGAAAGGAAAAAGACTTAATCTCGATCGTGAATCTCGGCGAGTATCCATCGAAATAAGAGGCTCGTGTGTGTAAGTAATTTTTTTCCTAGCACGGAAAACGTTGCTTTTCCCTCTCGCAGCAGCCTTGAGCGATGGATATCATTTTTACGGATCCCTTTTACCCTGGCAATTCATCCCTGCTGAATGTAGTGCAGTTAAGTCCCCGAATACGGTATATGGAGAGGCAATAAAAGGAACGAAAGAGTGCGGAGGTCGAAGGATAATGGTTGTATGGGGAAGTGAACGAAAGAGAGGAAGGGTCGCTGTCGATGAGATCGCCATGGATTGCCAACAAAGAACGGTCACGGACAAAGACATCTGATTCTATAGGTGCGAAATCATAAATGTTGCGTGTAAAAGTGCCATAGATTCGCGTTCAACGTAGTCAGTCGCTTTTCTTCAACGAATATTTATAATATGCTGCGTCTTGGGAACGCGCAATCCCCTAGCAAATCTCACCGACGTAATAATCCCATGCTTTATTTTACACTTGATTCAAGGTTGCAAGCGAATACATTTCAGAAATGTAGTTTTGGAACTATGTTGGGACATAATTTTGAGCATTAAACTCGAGCTCTAAACTAAAATCCTTTAAGAATTTATACTAAAAGGTGTAGGATAAGATTATCAGTTTCATGTATAAGCTTTTGAGGGAAGTTTTGGTTTAAAAGACCAATAAGAAAGACGAGTTTTTAGGACTTGTTCATTGAAAAAATTATTCATATCATGAATGTACAATTTATATGTCATAATTACTATACATTTTGCAAACACTTTTTTTAAATAATAAAAATATTTAAGAATCTTTGATGTCACATCATAAAGATTACTGCTAAATTTCAGAAAGTCATCTAGAATTCAAAATATTTCATGTTGAAAATCACTATTTTTAAAACAGGCTCTTATGAAAAGTTGCAAAAATTGACGATTTTCAATAATTATCTTGGTTTCTAAATGACCAAAACCTTTTAAAATTTAACACATACACATTTGAGCACCATGTTAAAGAACAACTGTGCAAAGTTTTAAGAAATTCTATGGAAAACCACTCGTGCCATAAAATCCCAGTAAAGTTAAGTAAACGATAATCATAGATGTCTCTTTAAAGATTGTCAATTCATTGTTGAGTAGCAACATGCCTCCCTTAAATGCCTATAGAAACGAATGGCATTTATAAGAAGCATAGAAAAGATTTTAAAAAAATGAATGATGACTTTTTTTTTATATAAGCCTAAAAGATTCAGCAAAGTCAAAGTACTACTGCCTCTCTATTAAATTAAGAATTCATCCTCCAGGAAATGTGAATCGTCGCGTTTAAAATCGTTAATATGCGTCACAATAGATTCCCTCCCCTCGTTTTCATAATTCTCCCTCGGTAAGCGCGACGAAAGGGCGGAGAGACACTTGGTTGTAAGGTAGGAACGTAAACTCGTATATACCGTCTATTATTCTCGCGAGATAATCCGCCGCTTGAAGGATTTCGATTGTTGGTTTAAGTAATCGGGCACTTAAAACGTTTAAGGTACTTGGCGGAGTTCGTTGAGGGGGATCTTAAAATGATAGCGAAGAATATATTCATCTTTACGCCGGAATATCTGTATGAATGAACTCGAGGCATGAGCAACGATCTGGAAGCTGCGCCCTGAATTTCTTACGCCCTTTTCCTCCCAAGAATTCAAAATGCGAGCGTGCCCAAGTTTCGTGTTTATAGACAAGAGTGAGAACAGATTTGAGAACGTGAACTTGCCTACTTCGCAGAGACGTTTCAGGAAACCGTCACGGATCTTCGACTGATTAGCTCGTGATGGGAGTCCGCGAGAGCTCCAAAAGTTTTCCGCAATTTTCGACAAGCCACGCTGCTGCTTGTGTGCAGGTGACTAAAGTACACACACGTACATTCTCGATCCCTCTGACTTTCGTTACGGAGCTACCTGGCCGAATTCTCGTCGGATTTCTGCTGCAAGTATGTCCCGAGGATCGTTGAACGAGCGAAACGCGAGATGGAGCGGGATGAAAGGTCGGAGAACGACCGGCCGCAAACAGACGGTGAAAAGTGCCAGAAATGAAAAGCGAAGCGTGATGAAATTTTGGACCGACGAGACTTTGCCAACCATTGGCGTCCGGCCAGCTAAAGAAACGCCGAAATCTCTCTCTCTCTCTCTCTCTCTCTCTCTCTCTCTCTCTCTCTCTCTCTCTCTCTTGTGTACGCGCAATCTCATTGACAGCTTCGGTGCAAGTGTGAAAAATGTTTTGGAAATATTACGATTCGCAATTTACCCAGGAAACGCGCAATTCGTGTTGAAGCAAATTCGACTTGGTTAAAAAAATTTCACGAATCACGATTCGGTAACGGTTCTCGTTAAAGATTTTTATATGTTTTTTTTACAGTGGTGTCTCAAGTAATACAATAAAAAAATTGAGATGCAATTGTTACGAATCTTCATTTATGTTTAGGGTTTTATTAAAGAAAATCTGAGTAAACTTTTTAGATAATCTGTCTCAAATTTATTCTGCGACTGTACCAACGTAAGAGTGTTGAGTCTGTACAGTAAAAAAATCAAAGTTTGACAAGTTTGACAATCAAAGTTTCTCCCATACCCATTTTCCATACGTTGCTGAAAATTAACTAAATAAAAAAAGAAAAACATATTTGAAATTTAAGGTTATCCAATGATAGAACTACTCTATACCTGATTGTATAGAAGTTGATGAAATTTTTATGAAAAATTATATGGAACTTCTTTAATGTCATTCAAATGTTAGTGCAAAATTTCACTTTAATTATAAACTCGTTACTTAGACATTCAATTATTGTACAAAATTACAACTTATTTTAACGCCTGCTTTAATGGGTAGGTACAGAAAATAGTCATTTTTAACAATCAATATCTTGATTAGAAGCTTCCCAATCGTCTTGAAATTTTTAAAATCCTTTTGGAAACGATATTTAATATTATACAAAATTGTTCATTATTTTCGATTTTGAACACAACATTCTCAAGATATTCCAAATGTTGATAGAATATTTTCTCATTGAATTCTTGAAATTAGATGCACGAATTTTTTTTAAATTTATCAATAAAACATTTTGAAATTAAAAAGTAAATATAAGTTTGTCCTAATTACTGTAAAGTTTATACATTTTGAAACAAATAATCGTGTATACAATAATAATAATTGAAGCAATTTATCGTTTAAGAAGTTCTTGCATGTCGTGAATATTTCAAGGACATTAAAGCTTTTTTTTCTTGTGTAAGCGGAAAATCCATTGAAACTGTAGTGGCTTCTTATAGTTTATTCGTTAGTATTTGCTTTATCGACTCGGCATATACAGTGCGCGTATGCAGGAAAGAGGAGAAAGGTGGAAGTTTTGAGTGAGCATACAGACGAAAGTTTGGAAGTGAAATGAAACGAAAATGAGAGAAAGAGTTCGGGTGGAAAGCTTGAGAACAAAGTCAATCGCGAAGTCAATTTGATCTTCCACCGAAGGGCCAATTGTAGAGTGAAGGAAATTTCTTAATGAGAGTTTTGAGGTCGAACTAACGGTCGTCGGCGTGGAGGTTTAAGAAACGCACTAACGGAATAACTTTTCACCGTGCACTTTGGACCTTATCAAAATCAGGAATTCCAGATGTTACCGACAAGAAAATATTACTTCAATAAGAAGTTCGTATATTTTTCATATACATGAAAAACATGATTTACTATATCAAAGTAACAAGAAGTTTGTAACCACATTTTTTTTTAAATTTCAGACTAATTAATATTTAAACAAAAAAGTCAAAAACGAAAGACCAAATGACAATGGAAAAAAGTTCTATACACTTTATACGAATAGTTCTGGAATACCTAGAACGTTCGTTACATTTTCTTGTCAAGTTTTGCGAGATAGAAGTGTCGTGTCGGACGAGAGTGATACTCGATCTCGGAAAACTCGAACGAGGACCGCATGCGAAAAAAGTGCGTCACTTCATCTCCTGTTTTTCACTCGTGCTGAAAGCATGAACCAAGGGAATGAAAACAAAAAAAACAGCACAGAGAGAATAAACACCGAGAGAATAAGAGACTCGAATAATTCGAGTGATCGCTGCTATTTGGAATTAACAAAAACGCGACTGAAAAAAGTTCCCAGAGAATTGTTCTCGTTTGTCCAAATAGAAAAAAAAACATTTAAAAAGAGTAGCTACTTCTCTCAATTCTAAAAACAAATATCGTTGCCTATATATTGTTAAAATGTGTTATATAAATAAACATGTTTATATTAATGTTTATTATACCCGATTTATATTTATTTATAACACATTTTGATAATATATGCAAAAAAATATTCAGAGTCAATATTAACAGAAGTAGCTAATCTGAATGTTTGCTGAAATAAAATCTATACTTGAAGCTCGGTGAAAAATAATCGAAAAATATATAAAGCATTTTGCTTTTAGATAACAAAAACAAATAAAATAAAAATTTGTAATATCTGTATTATTTTTTCAGCCCAGTTAACATTGGTTTACGGTTTTACGAAAAAAATACATTTTTTATTTTGAATGCTCATGACTGTGATCGAGGATATTAGATTTTGTTGGAAAAAGTCATAAACATGGCTCTACAGAATCGAAAATCAGAAATTAAAAAAAAAATCAATCACTGACATATATATATATTTAAAACTTTTGTTCATTTAATCGAATGAAAAATTTTCGATTTTCTATTTTTATTTTAGTGATTTTAGCAATAGATGTTTGGTAGCAATTAGAGACAAAAAAAAGTGAAATTCATTACATAATAATCAATGTACAGAAGAAGCAAAAACATGCGTACCGACACATTAAAACCCAATGAATAACAACGATTACGCCCTTCAGCTGAAGAAGACCAATCGTTGGAGCGAAGGAGCTGGAAATCGCAGGTAACCGCCATAAACGCGATAAGAAAAAGAAGGCCCGAAGGGGAAAACGATATCGGGACCACCCAGAGTGTTTTCCGTAAACGAGAAGACAGGGGCGAAGGATAAAAAGTAAATGATGGAAGGAAGAAAAAGAAGGGAATAACTGAGGGGCAGGGAAGGGGAAGGGAGACTCTCTCGTTCTCTCTTGACCCGCTGATTATTTCTCCCCCAAGGGTTCAATCTCTTACTTCTTCTAACACCCATGTATGCGTATATTCCCGGCTACTTTTGGCCTCGCAGTATAACGCCGTAGCGGCAAAACCACCTGGGACTCTGACTCGCACATTTTATTCGCTCTTCTCCCACGATCTCCACGAGCCAAAAGTGTCTCGAACGCTTCTTGCGTGTTCAAAAAAAAAAAAGAAGAAGAAGAAGCGATGTAAACATCTCCGTTGTTCGGTTAACGTTGTTACGTGCAAGCTGATCCCTTGTAAGCGAGCGTAGACCGAAAGTGCTCGTAAAAGTGAAAAGAGAGGTCCAAGAATGTAAAACAATTTTATGATCCGTGAGAAAATTTATGGGCGCGCGTGTACGTGCAGAAATAATTTTTACGCTGTCTTTTCAGTCTTCGTAATGATTATGTCTGAAAAAATACACGAAAAAATATATTGCGGCGTATTTTACGGAAAGCCGAGTTTGCGAAACGATAGACCTGTTCTATTTATTCCTTTTTTTTTTTTGGTTACATGCAGAAGCGCCAGAAGCTATGTACTATTGATTTCGTTATTTACACTCGTTGTTTCTTTTGTAGTTTCGGTTGGGAAGTTATTGTAACATAGCATTTTTTCGGCTCGATGAATTTTGAGCAAATTATCGTGTAAAACGACTCGAATGTAAAAAAAGGCAGCGAGAAACAGATTTATTGATTTTTATTACATTTTTAAATAAAAATTTTGAGTGATAGATAAAATACATTTTCGTACAAAATCAGCCATGAAAAAATTGTATTCTTATAATTCATATAAAATGAAACTAATATTGTCAGATTAATATTGTTTATAAATAATTTCTCGAAAAACTGCGTAAACGTTCTTTTATTTTATAACAAAAAGCTAAAAAAAGTTTAAGAAAGGTGTCTCAGCAACTAGGAAGCAAGATATTTAGTAATGGAAATTGAAATCTTAACATAAACTCTTGTGGGAAGCTGCGAACAATTATCCTTTTTAACATTAATACTTGGATTCTTCACACTGTCAAGCCTCTTTTAATGTTAAACACATTTGTTTGCGATATTGAAAAACGTTTAAGCAAATTCACCACAAATTGAGGTAAATATGACACATAAATTGTGGCAAAATTTTGGTCTACTGCACCATTAAAAAAATCGAAATTTTCATTCTGCTTAGTAAAAATTTATCATGCCTTGAAACATGCCATATATTAAAAGTTGTCATTTATACAATCAGTAACTCTAAAAAACAGTACGAGTACTGTGAAAAACGAGGCAAGCACATTTACAGGATGCATAGTTGTTGAACAAATTATTGATGAAAAATACCTTGAGAAAGCATATTTGCCGAGTTAGATTATAAAAGTTATTTGTTCAATAAACTCGGCAAGTATGCTTTTTAACACGCTTTTATTAACTTCACCTGTATGTTTGTTTTTATGTTTGTAACCGACTCCTTTGAGCTCGACTTTGACCCACTTTAAACGGACAGATTTAATTTAAACTTTGCACACTTATCAAGAAACGGTGACAACACAATAATTTGATAAGTCTATCTCATTATCCTGATCAGGATCGTCAGGATTAAATAATTTCCGCCCTCCCAGAGGTCCTTGTAGAAGGGTAAGGCTAATTCAACAGGGTGTGCCTGATTCCCTGAGGTTGACGCTAGCGACAAGACATTTTTAGTCACCTTCTTACCCAATTAGTTAGTTATAGTAACAGACCCATATGACACATGACTAACAGTTTGTTGATAAATCGAGAACTAAAAAATAAAAAATAATTCTTCATATAGGCAGAAAATAATAATTTTTCATATATCGAGCACCCCACGATTTTTTTCACAATAATACTAATATTTTTCCTTTATTATTATTTTCTGCCAATATGAAGAATTATTTTTTAGTTCGATGTATTATAAAAGCGTGTTTTTAAAATATATTTTAAGGGTATTTTTCATTAATAATTTTTCTAATTATTTAAATTATTTAAATTTCATCAATAAGTTTACTAGAAATTTGACAAAAAGTCAAAAGAGATTTTGACGTTATGTCAATCGCTGCACTTACATCCACAGTTTGGCTAAGAGAAAACTTCATGCAGATGCGAATGCGAAAAAAAACAAATGATTGAAAAAAATTTCAACAAAATTAATATTTCAGCATTTGGTTCGTAATGATGCGTACATCGTACACCCTCAACTTATTTTTTTTCGGAAGGAGAAAAAAATACTAGGCTTTACAGAGCTTTCCCCAACTCTATAGTAAAATTAATATGAATTATTGAAAATTTGGATTGGTCAAAATCTGTCAAAGATCACTTGGTTTCGAGATAATAAGAGTCACAGCTGCTCTCGGCTGTTGGTGTTCTCGTCTCGAGTCTTGATCTCGAAATTTATATTGGTAAGGCACTTTCAAAATTTGCACACATTCTAATATTTAATATTGAGAGTACGTCAATGCAGGATTTCAAGAAATTGTTTTAGAATGAATTTGAACGAACAGTTTGGTCTCTACGATACACGCCTATCCTAAATGTCATCATCGTATTAGCTTGAAAGAGGAAGAGATAAATGGGAGAAAGAGGAAAGAAAATCGAGAAATTCCTAAAACCCTCGAGTTCGCGCCTCTTGTTTCGCAATACAATAGAGATTTATAAACGCGACAAACTCGTTCAAACAATGACGGACCGGGGCTTTATAGGGACCTAAAGCTGCAACAATAGAACGTTGACCCACGCTTTTTCCCTCTTCAGTCGCGAGAGCCTTCTCCGCGTTTCATCCTCTGTCACTGCTGAAACACGCGAATTCGAGTAAACGCATATATTATTCAATGCTTCCTCTTGTATGAATGTAAGTGCCTCTTCGCTCGTATTAGTTAGAGCTGGTTTGTGGACGTACTTCCTATCTCTGGGCTAAATCAATATTTTAAGCGCAGCCTTTCAGCCGTGCACTTTCGTCGGATGATCGCTAACGTGTGTGACAGACGTCGCGTGTTCCGTCTCCGTTTGACGCCCCTATCGGTGAGTATTCCGTCCACGACCGGACAGTTTATCAATAAACCTCAATGAGTAATGCTTCGAGAGTTCCAGAACTCCATTCCCGGACTCCTCCTCTTCTTTGCGAGATTTTTTTTCGATTCCTATTTTTTTTTCACGATGCTGCTGCATGCGTCGAACACGCGTTTTCATTCTTCATTATTTCCAGTACGAATGCGAATGGAAAAAATATTCTTTATCGACGAAAAGGTATCTTACATTTTCTTCAATCATAATATCATCGAAAATCATATTTTAAAAATCGTATCTGATTTTTCATTTTGTACAATAATGGGACAATGATTATACCAGTCAATATATGCTGGCGAAAATATTTTTCATGAAGAATTAATCTTATTGGATTTCGTATGCAATAGTTAGAAATTACGTTGATGGTATGGACATACAAGAGCGATTCGAGAAAATAACTTGCAAGATATTTTTTCACGGAAGAACTAACGTAGTTAAACGAAAGCCTGTAGAGACAGAGTTATAAATTTATGATCAAAGTCTTTTTATACCATGTTCTACTTGTTCTTACTGCTTTTATTTGAAAATTTTAACGTCTTGTAATTTAACCTAAAATAGTCGTACCGTTATAGCACGATCTAACAAATTTATTTTTAAAGATTACTTTAATAAATAAAATCAACATCCCTTTGGCAAAATTTCAGAATGTATCATTGACTATAAATTTTATCAATATAACCAATATAAGTCATTTTCATTATGTGAAAATATAACGATGATATAAAAATTCTTTTACTCCTTCAAAAATTGAGAGTATTTATGTTAAATCACATAACAATTTCACATTGAAATAAGTGGGATCAACGATCAATAGTTTGAAAAAATCGTTATTATACGTGAA
The DNA here is from genome assembly GCA_030522545.1 of Cremastinae sp. A BG-2022a. Classification (NCBI taxonomy): domain Eukaryota; kingdom Metazoa; phylum Arthropoda; class Insecta; order Hymenoptera; family Ichneumonidae; species Cremastinae sp. A BG-2022a. Next base: position 7,333 of record JAPYYW010000302.1, on the reverse strand, counting down.
AGTATTTGGACGAATATTTTACAGATGTTTCTAGATATTTCACTATATTGAAAATGTGGCCAAATTAAAAAATGTCTAAACATTAAACTTGTACATTAGGCGCAGACAAACGACTGTATCAACCTCCAAGTCAATAAATACAATAGTTATAGAAAAAACCATCTGAGACGAATACGTGAGTGATTTTACAATGATCTTTCATTTCAGCTTTTGAGGTTCGAGGTTTAAAAAATGGAAAATTATGTGTCAGAAAAACTTTGAATAGAGATGAATCAAGAATGCTTATACTTGCAAATCGATTCTCTTGTGGTCCTTGTGGCTCTTTTTTCACTCTTTTTCCAATGAAACTAAACTCTCTCTCTCTCTCTTCTTTCGTTCTCTTGCATTTGCTCCTTATTCTGAATAGTATGATGTCATCGGAATTCGAGGTCTCTTATAACCACTGGATAATTCATTATTGGGTCATTTGCTGCCACAGCGGAAGATATAGAGAGGAAAGGCTTTGAGGGGCTTGAATGAGAGTGAAGAGGAATATATCGATCGTGAATTCGAGTGCTTCTTCCCTATATCATTCTCTGTCTCTCACCCGTTTTGCTTTCGAGGAGAAGAAAAGCCCCCAATAAGCAACTTCCTCATTCTCACTAACCCTCGGAAGCTCTGCTTCGACACCCACTGGCTGTACGAGAACAATGGCGAGCGTTGAGCTTCATCACGTTCTCGTCAATTATTCATCGAACGGTGTGTCACTACCGACTGGCTCGCTACATACACACGAGTGCTATTTATACCCATTAATCGGAATAAATGAAGAGCTTTGCATCCCACACATATTTAAACTGGTTTTACTCACTGGCTGAACGAAAAGCTATTTTTTCCCCTCATAACTCGTACAAACAAGGCATTTATTCATTTTCGATAAAACATCAAATAGAACCAATACATTTTTTCAACAAAATAAAGTGCGAAATTAAAAAAAAAATTGTTATCGGACAGGAAATTTGCATCTACTTGAAATTCTGATAGCGCAGATGGTCAGATTCACATGAAAGCTATTTTGCGCATAACTCTCAATAAATTCATTATTGTGTTGCAAGTGTCGTATTCAAAGATAACAATAGATCGACAGTGGCGATCCTCGAAAACATATACGAATAGGGTGATTTATTTCTTCATTTCTCATACTCTCTTTCAGTTCATCCATTTTCCTTGATCACCTTGTTTCTACAGGAAACTTACAGGGATATCCGTACGCGTAAATAATAATGAAAGAAGGAATCCAAAAACCCGATACGAACTACAATCAAGCTTAATGAGCACGGGTATCCTTATACCACTCTTTGATGTATTTTCTCATTAAACGCGATCACAATTCTTTGCACAGAAAAACACGGTATCGAGTTGCGTGAAAGGAATTTCCTTCACGCAACTTTATCGATTTGCTTTTAAAATGAGGCAAAAAGTACATTAGCGAGTATCTGTTTTTGAATCCTTTCAACATTTTTTCACTATATTTCAATATATTTAGTTATTGTAATTTTATTATTTTAATCATTTCTTTTGTCAAGTAGACGTTTGTTTCGATTTAAATAACTACATTAAGGATGTCCTCCAAGTCAAGTTGAATACTTTTAACAAATATTTTTTGAACATGCTTTTTACTGCAATTAGTGAATACTAAAATAAAGGGTTAAATTTTTAGTGATTAAGAATTATCGTGATGATCCAAAAAGTATATTTTAGTAACATAAAAACTTTTATTAAAGCTGTTCTTTTGATTAAGGTTAGGAAACCTGTCAATGCTTGACGTATTACTATATAGAGCTCCTGTGTAACGTTTTATCGTCATTTATCACTAATAGTTAGTACAAGAAAGTATTTAATAAATATTATAAATAGTTTTTATGAAGAGTCACTCATATGCAAAACAATCGCTTTTTAAAAATAAAGGTACGAAATATTGTGTTCTCGCATCAACTCAAACGTTAAAATCGAATTTTCAATTACGAATATTTTCATTAAATGGTCAGTAAAGACAGTCTGGAAACTTTTCCAATTGTTCCATCCCAATATAATACATTTTTCTTTTGGTCAACATTTTTGATAAATTGAATTAAAGTGTATTTGGTAATTCCAACCATTCAGAATTAAAAATTTACTATTTAAAATCGACTCGTCCAGTTTTTGAAAAAAATGTCGTTTGATGATTTTACTTTTAGATTATACGGTCAAGAAACTTTTCGGCAGACACCGTCGCTATGAAAATACGATTTTATAAATATCCAAGTAAGAAAAGCTTTCAACGAGTTTGAACATTGAACGAGCGAAATTTGTCTGAAAACGGTGACGAGTCGATGAGAATCTTGCGCGAGTTCGACTAAAATTTTATTTCATCCCTGACGTGACTTATTTAGCCCCGGGAATGTTTTTTTTTTCCGAGTCGCGAAAAGTTACGGTCGTATAAGAGAAGGGGCATAAAATCTGGGGAGATCGAGAGGGAGAGAAATAACAGACAATAACGCTCGAGGAGCTCTCCGGGATTGAGAGAAAAAGAAGATGAACGAGGGAATTGAATTAAAAAGAAAATGAGAAGGGCGGGATTGAAAGTGAGGAGAAAGAGCAGAGGTATTATATTCTCCGGGTGTGCGGCGAAAGACGAGATGATTCGGAGCGAGAAAGCGCGAGAAGCGACGTAACGATCAATGGGTCGCTTGCGTTCGTTCAGACGCGGCCCGTGAGCCAAGTCGAGCTTCCCCTTCCTCACGCACGCGTTTTTTTCCCTCCCGGCAATTCCCAAGTGTACAAACGAAATGTTGAACTCGTGAAAGATTTTCCGTTACGTTCCATGCATCTATGGATGTAATGCTCTGCGAAGAATTTTCGTTCTCTCTCTCTTTCTCTGTTCGTCACTGTCTCCTTACATCTCTTGCCTCTTGCTCGTATAACCTTCCACGTTCACAGAAAATCTCACGAACATGGATGGAAAGGCACTCACGTTTCTTGTATTTCCCTGGTGGTGCCAGGAGACGTGTACGCACGTCGCTCACCCGGACACGCCAAGCTCATCCTACCGTGCCGAATGAATCAAAATGCCTGTGTACACATCGATCTACAGGCCGTATAAAAATAAATCGTTCTCTACACGGCCCAACCTCCGCAGCTCTGAACCATTTTCTTCACACTCAGCTTCATTTTTGGCAACTTTTTCAAGTCGAGATGCACAACGTTTCGAGAAAATTCGTCTTAATTTCGTACCCGAGGTCTCTAACTATTCTCTTTTGTGTTTTAAACAATGGAAGACTCCTGAATACCTACCGAGTTGTAGTTTTGAATGCGATTATCAAATTACTATACGGTTGCGGAAATTTTATTAATACACCGTGAGAATTTCTCGGAAGAGACAACGTTGCGACGGAACGCAAGGTATGAGAGCATCAGAAATTGCCGCATTACTTGAATATTGTTGTCAAAATTAATCTTTGGAGATATTTTACCATGAATTTTACGAATTCGAAATACCTGATGTGAATAATAATACGGAAAATATATAACGAACATTTTTTGAAAATTTTCCAGATATATCCACTATAGAGTATAATTTGGCGGTCATTTTGGCTTCTGTATACGATAACAATTTAAATTCATAAAATTGATCAATATTCGAACTTAAGTGTGTTATTTCATACAAATATTAAATTTATACACTTTTAGAGTTAATAAAACTAAGTAATTAATGAAATAAAAAAATTGCACAGGACAACGATTAATTAAATGTGTAATTTTATGGCGGGGTGCTCAACATATTTCTTTAATGGGATTTAAATTGTGATTTACGATTAGTATCTAAGATGAGTTTTAATTAACTTTTTAATTATAAACGATTCATATGGATGAAGTTATAATATAAAATGTAAAACATCTAAACATACTCGAATTAAATATAAACATATATGTTTAAGGTGGTCCAATGATGGGCACGTTCAGACTTTTAGATTAAGCATGCAATGTAAAGGCAAAATTATTGATTGAAATTTTTTCCAAGATAATTATGATTCAAAATTTGTATTAAAGTTTTTTGGTGTAATATTAGAAAGTAAACCAAATTTAAAGATGCTTCAAAATCTAGAAATCAAAATATTTATCGTCAAAAATCACGACTTGTAACATATAAGGTTTATGAGAGATAGCGAAAATTTTTGATATTTAAAAATTAATATCTTAATTTCCAGTAAGCGAATGATATTAAAATTTGGATACAAGACAAGTAACATATTAGTCACAACTAACACAAAATTTTATTACAAAATCTTGAATAGTCGAAAATCATCGGATCACCTTAACTTCTGAAAACTCACAACGCCAATTGACGATGACAAAGTCATGACAAAGTCCTTTTATCTCAATTTATCTCCATACCATGTGGTTTTTGAGCTTAAGTTTATTAAGCAGAGTTGTTGCAAATTATTTCAAGAACAACATACTCAAAATTCAAAGTCATTCAAGATGACCTGTTCTTGCTACGTATGTGTGAAAATTAAAAAAATCATGATCTTAGGTTTAAAAAAAAACTCGAGGAAGTTTCTTTGAAGTACAATAAAGAGCATATTTAACACGAGCTCTTATGAGAGAGCACTGAAAATAGTACGCATACGCGTATCAAAGAATCACTGTACCAATTTTCAACAAAATTCTAAATAATCGATAAAGCTCTATAACTATCTAAAATTAAATACTAAAGAGTAATACGAATTTAGAAGAAAAAAAAGTAAAATTGCTGTAAAAAAGGGGGAATATCCGAATACGAAGAAATAAGTAGAAAATGATATGGGATGATTCGTTGCGGAACGTAGGTTTAAATATATAAGGGGTAGGATTTAGTCTGGGAGGTAAGTTGGTAGTTGCAATTTGTTCGCGGTGCTCGAGCAGCTAAAATCCCACGGGGACAAGGGAGGAAACCGAGAGATCCGCTATGCAGTTTTGCAGGCAAAAGTCAAGCCGGACTTGCTTGGTCACCGCATATCGTACACGGATATACGGCCGTACCGATATACGAAATGGCGAACCTTTCTATTCCGTTATCCCGTGTATTACCGCCCGACGACCAGCAGGATTTCAGATTTGTTGGATTCAATTTGCTTCTCCACCGCCCGTGGGATATCATGGACCAACGTAACCGTATAATTCTCGTTTTCTATTATTAATTGATTAATGGATATAGAGAACCAGATAAGCCAATTTCGTTTCATTAACAAAATCTCCATCCATTATGGACTTTGAATAATTGTTTGTTTGATAAATTTCAAAGCTGCTTTTGACATCTATATTTAAAAAGTTTTTATTGGCGTTCAATTGCGAATTAATTATCTTTCAGAAAAAAAATGTTTGAATGTTGTATACTTGACTCTCTAAATCAGAGTTCAAGTATACAGTAAATTCCTAAAAAATGGATAATGACGCGAAAAATAAATTTTAAAAGTTTATTGATTGACTCTCTCATCAGCCAGAGTTGACGATTTCATCAGGTTAACACAAATTTTTATATTTAAATAGCACATTTTTCATATGAATCGTTGATAAGTTGACCAAAATTCATCTCAAGTGTCTGATGATCAATAATTTTTTAAAAATTTAATCAAATATTCTCACAATTCTGCCATAGAGCATTGTGAAAATTGTGAAATTAAATTTGTCACTTTAGATCATCAGTGACTTATAAAAAAAATTATCTTCATTGTATACTATTTTCTTTATTATACAATACGTTTTTAATAAAAAGTGCACTGAAAGTTGCAGAGATCTTTTTGGAAGGCTCTATAGACGAAGCTTCATCGTTGAGAGATTATTTTTCAGAGTGCAAAAAGCAAGGATTTTCTAGGACGCCTGATTCACACTACGTGACAGCAGAGAAAATAGACAGATGCGACAAAATACCGAAACGTTCCGAAGTAACAAAGCAATTGGTGAAAGTTTTGCATTGCTCGCGAAACACGAAAGCTAGGTCGACCTGGCACTTCAATCCAACAAAAAAAAACAGATGTGTACAAGTTTCATGGAAAAAATATGTATAACGCTCAAAAATAGATTTCCCAAAAGCTTCGGGTAGTCGAGAGAGTAGAAGATGCACGGATGCGAACAGATCGGTAAAAATGTTCTCACGTGCAAGCATATGCGTGTCTTAGAATCTCGGAAAAAGGTACCGGAACAGAGTCACTCCGAGAGAAGAAAAAGAGCCTAAAACAAAGATATATACGTTCGAGCCTAATACGCAGCCTCGCACTTTTCATTTCGAGCCATATGGGCCCGCTTCAAGTCGTTTCTATAACGGACTCGTTATTGTGTAGCTTCAATATCACTCTCGAGATACTATCTCTCTGAACGCGTACCGAGAAAGAGGCAAGAGAAAAGTCAGCATTCCCTTTCAGTACTTGGAAGAAAGAAAAAAAAAACTTGGCGAAATCGAAATAAGTAATAAAAAAAAGTCCAAATTCACTCAGTTAAAAAGAAAACATTTATTTTGACAAATTATTAATCAAAAATAGATGACCAACCAATTGAAGTGGTAGTATTGAAAATTTGAAATTACTTCTTAGACTTTGAACGAAATGTATATTAGAATGAGATTGAAAATTTCAATTCCCTTGGAAAATATATGATGATTTTATTATGTATTTAAATGTAACAACATGTTTGAATTGATATTTTGCTGCTCTTCTAGGCGCATACTTCATATACCTCGTAAAATACGCTCTATTCCGATGAATTGATTAAATTCAAAAATATTGTAAAATTTAGAAAACTGATCAAAAAGTCAGTTTTTTCGGCTTATTTAATATGAATTCTTGGATTGCGCTCCAAATAATTAGCATTTTCGTTATCTAAGGAAAATTTCCGACCGAATCAGCTCTTAAAATTGAAAAAAAAAACTTCAAAAAATTTTGCGAATTTTTTTGAGCACACTGGGTCTCGTAGACTCATGGAAATTTCAATTAGAGATGTTTTACCTTTCTCTTGACGAAATCAGCTTTATTAAGGTATTTCTACCGCGACAGACCGTTCAAAAATTTGCTTCCTATGTAAAGTAAAGGTAAAATCATCAGTTGACATTTTTTTTCTATAGATTTTTTTAAAAAACTAGATAAACCTTCTTTGATTCTGTATAAAGGTTGGTGCCAAATTTTGAAAGGTTTCTCTACCCAGATATCGGGATATTTCATGTTGAAAATCACATTTTTTAACGCAGGCTCTTATGGAAAGTAACAAAAAGATATGATTTTCCACAATAAATATCTCGTCTTCTAGGTAGAGAAACCTTTTAAAATTTGACACACACTTGAGC
>JAPYYW010000301.1:0-77464 GCA_030522545.1 Cremastinae sp. A BG-2022a | reverse complement strand
TAGGATTGAAAATGGCAATATTTAACACAGGCTCTTATGGGAGAGCACTGAAAATTGGGATTTTTAACAAAAAATATCTCAATTTCTACGTGGTGAAACCTCTTAAAATTTGATACACATATGCGTTACATATCAAAGAATGACTGTACCAATTTTGAACCAAATCCTAAATAATCGATAAAACTATAGAACTAAAGAAATTTTTTCTCAAAAAATTTAAATATTAATTTTTCATTTAGTATAGTTTTATATACGTGACTATTTTTTCTGACTATTTTTCATGATAAATTGTACGGAAAATTACTCTCTATATTTTTTGTTCTATGTATGTGTCAATTATTTTCCTGTTCGCTGTAATACCATTAATAATTTAAGAAAATTCTTTAATAAATAAAAATAAATATTTTAAACTCTTGTAAAAATTCTGCAGAAAAATTGTTATACATAAAAGCGAATAAATGCTGTAAAAAAATTCTTGTTCCAAGTTAAACGATCGGTTTCCGTAAGAAAAAAGAATATCAACGTGTGAAGCGAGGAAAATAGGGAGAAAAATTGTTAACGCTAATTCGTTCTTTAAATAATTTTCCTCTTATAGAATTGGCTATTTTTTTATTCCGTTTTTACGCACTTTACGAATCGAACCAGCAATTATTCAATTACAGACATACAGCGCGTTATTCGAGACTATTAATTTGCGTTCGGTTTTCGTTGTCCCGTAAAGGAGACTCGCGACTGCCAAGGTCTTTTCGTTTTTCCTATTTTTATTTAGAATAATTTTTTTCTATTTTCTACGACAATTATTTAACGGTGTTTCTTATGTCTTTTTTCTGCTTTTGTCTCGTTACAGATACTGACCGCCGGAGAGAAACGTCACTGCCAGCGGAGAGCGTAGACCTTCGTATGCAATTTTTTCTCTTGTCCCTCTTTTCCGAATGCGCTCTCTCTCTCTCTCTCTCTCTCTCTCTCTCTCGATCTATTCTTTACACTTTTTACGAAACGAATCGATTTTTTGCAAGTGAAATATTTTAAAAATAAAGATAGAGAAAGAGAGATGAATGATAGAAATGACAAATAAAAAATGTTGTTTTCTGATAAATGAAGAAAAGAGAGACAGAGAAAAAAAACGGTTTTCTTCACTGCCAATGGAAGTCGGGCTGCACCATCCTAGTCGCAAAATCCTTTTGAGCCGCGCCTCCGTCGGATCGTCGTCTGGAAACCGAAGAAGCTTCGAGACAGAGCGATTATGAACGAAATGAAAAAAAAAAAGAAAATGAAGAGAAAATCCCGGAGACGAGAGTGAAAGTTTAGCGCTCGCGATCGGGAGGAATTAGCAAAATAAATCGATAAAAAAAAAAGAAAAAAAAAGAGAAAAGATATACCGAGCGCTTTCCAACGAATTTCGGAAACGAGTTGTTTCAACTATTTTTCTTTTTCAATCTTTATCCTCTATTATTATTCTTATTAATATTTTTATTGCTATTATTACCACTTCATTTTCGTTTCATTCGTATTTTCTTCATACTTCTTATTGTGCTTATTTTATTAGGGTATTATTTAAAGATGAAAATTTTTTCTCGTGTTGCTTTTTCCCATTTTTTTTAAATATTCGCTACGTCACTGCCTATTTTTGGAATTGATTCCTAATCGGAAACTCCACGTGGCGTCAAAAAATAAAAGATTTACCGAAAAGTGCCTTTTGCCTTGTAGATTAGCGCTACGTTGTTTTTCCTTCCTTTTTTCGTTTTCTTCTCATTCTCGCATTGATTACGAACATTCGTCGAAAACGCTTTCCCATAATTTGTAAAAATCACGTTAATTTCGTTCGTTTCCATTCTCACGATCGCAGACACGAGATTCACATTTGCTACTTTATTTATAAATTCGTCAGTAAATTAATTTATAACAACGTGTGAGAAAAAATTGAGAATAAATTTAAAAAATTGAATGTCATAAAAATTTTTCATGGAAAAGGGAAAAGAAAATGATGAAAATTTAACTTTTTGCGAATAAATTTTAAAGAGTGCATCGCATGTTCGTGAGCGAGAGATATTGGAAAGTCGTGTATGTAAGTGTACGAGTTACCAGAATTGTGTATCGTCTTTTCCGTCAATTGTTTCCCCTCGTAAGTTTCACTTAATTATTATAATTATTACGGAAATTATCTTCTGTAAAATTTTATTCTCCTTTATCCAATTTTTTTTTTCGTTTGTTTCATCTTTTTTTTCGACTCTCCCTCGTTCGTGGTCTTCGATCGTTACCCATCAAGTGTGCATTGACACTCTAGAGTGACAGTTATCGAAGTCGCTGATTAATTTTGAACGAATGCGAAAGAGTGTGATGTATAGCTGGTTTCTAAAATTTCATTTCTTCTTCGCCCTGATGCAAGAATGAAACGACGATACAATAAACAAATGGATATATACACTGTAACGTGACATTTTTATATATAAAATACGAAATATATTTTTGTACTCTGCGCATAATGGGGAATCGGAATGTATTTTTTACGCTTGCCCTTGAAATCAAACGAACATCGAGGAGGCTCGCTGTTATCGAGTCCACGGAGAAAGAGGATCGACCGATAAGAAACTGCCAAAAAAATTAAGTGAGACAAGAGAACAGATGAAATTGTATTTGGTAATATTTTAAATTTTTTTTTGAAAAAATCAAGATATTTTGATGAAAAATATCAAAATTTTCTCAATTAAATAAATGTTTTCGTGCTCTCTCCTTTCACTTGAAATAATGAAAAACCGTTAATTTCTGTAAAAACAAAGATATCAGTTATTATAAAAATTGTCTCTGTAATGTGTCTGTTAACGTTACTCCCAATTAAGGCCAACGGTTTAGTCTTAAATTATTTTTTTGTTTGTATTTTTCTTGTTTTCTCACAAATCGTAGTTAAGTCGTAGCGGTTTGTTTTGTATAATAAACGATAAGTGCAAAAACCAACAAAGTATAAAATCTTTTTCTTCTTTCCTAATCGTCCGAGAAAAAATGTCTATATAGTTGCAATCACGTTATAGTATAATTAAGAATAAAAATTATAAACGAATGTAGTTTTAAATAATTTATGTCAAATGCTGTGCATTTACTATCGTGATTTTTATATCGGTGCAAAACCAGTGACACGTTTTTTTCATATATTATGTATTTTGAAAGAACATATAAAAAATATAGTCACTTATTACAACCATTTTTCAAGTCGCTTAAATGCCCATACATTTTAAAAAAATTTGCTTATTTTTTAATGACGAACAAAATAATGAGTACATAAATACTCAGTATGTACATAAATACAATTTTGGGCTATGGTTTCGTATTAAAAAACACATTTTCATTCGAATTTTTCTCGAAAATGACATCGACGACCACCCTCGATTTTTTTTAAATATATTAAGTACTACTCTATTAGTTGATATACCAAAACACAAAAACCCAAATAATTATACATAATACAAATTTTTGGCTATGTTCATGTGTTAAAAAGCACATTCTCAATCGAATTGTATCGAAAATAACATCGACGACCTCCCTCGATTTTTTTCAAATAGATTAGATACTACTCCATTAATTGACATATCAAAACACAAAAACCCAAATAATTATACTACATAATTACAATTTTGGGCTATGTTTGCGTGTTAAAAAGCACATTTTCAATTGAATTTTTCTCGAAAATGACATCGACGATTCCCCTCGATTATTTTTTCCAATAAATTAGGTAATACTCAATTTACCGATTTACCCAATATATAAAAATGTTCTGCAGGCTTTCGTTTGGCTGGAGAACTACTTCAAATATAAATATATTTCTTGAATATATGCAACTTCCTTGATGGATGATTTTCCGGAGGAGGGGGAAGAGTCGATTGGTGCCCTACGAGGACGACGAGAGAAAGCTCGTTACGGAGAGTCGTTGATTGTGGACGAGGGGTACCGTGTGGCGCGTGCCACGCGTTTCTCTTTTGTTTTTGCAGGCTCGTGAACGACTCCCGGCACTGGGTTACTGGGATTCTTCTTCCTTCCTTCCTTCTTTCCTTTCTTCCTTCCTTCCTTCTTTCCCTTCGTCCTCGCACTGAGTGCTCGTCGTCACTATCCCCACTCCCCGTGTAAGGGACTCCGACGAGTAGTAGACTGTCTCATTCTTTTTCATCCTTTTTTTCTTTTTTTCTTCCCTCATCCCCTTACCCCTGCTCTTTCACTCTTTCTCTCTCTCTTTCTTTCTATCTTGCTCTCCCATCTGTTCTCGCTTCCCCGATTATTCCCATGTTGCTCGTAGGTACACTGAGAGAAAAATTTATCGTGGATTTTACTATATATAAAGTGACAACTATATAAATTGTAAAAAATCTGTTGTTAAAATGATGAGATACAGATTTAGCATACTCAATATTATAAAGAATATTTTTTCCATTTGTTTGTAATATTATACATATGGAACTTTGTTTTTAAAATTTTTATATTTAAGTATCAGAGTTCCTTGAAATAATTATATGCTTCCCCTAAAACATGATTATAACCAAAGATGTACTGGAGGACCGATTTGTTTAATGATATTTAGATAATGAGTCATAAAATAATGTTTTGGTATGCCAAGCTTCAGCTCAGGTACCAGATACATTGTTCGCGTTCATTCTCGTCCCCGTTTATTGCCACTTAATAGACTGGACTGGCAGAAACGTAAACAAAGTTTTATTGCTGAACAGATATGGGCGAAGCTCGATACTTTTCTGGGAAGGGAAAATTTTGCGATCGAGGTGATGCTTCTTTCGTCGATGGTGCGCAATAAACATCGACTTATTTTTGAACGACGAATTTTGAACTTATTGTCAAAAAAATTTGACGTTTGTCAATCGCTGTATACCTATATTCATGGTTTCGATGGTTGAAACAACAGCTAAATTTATGCAGTAATGTTTTAAAAAAAATTACCGAAAAATTGTTAATAAAATTGAAATTTCGACATCTAATTTTTAATGATGAGTGAGTTGACTTATTTTTTATTAGAGAGAGAAAAAAATTTGGAAATTTGAAATCTACATAGTTTTTCTCAATCCTACAATCAATTTAATATCAATCGTTGAAAATTTTGGATCGGTCAAAACTTGTCAAAATTACTTGGATTGAAGATAATATAAAAGTCGCGTCTGTTTCTATATAAAATGTAAAATAAATAGTATACATAGTTGTCACTTTAAGGTAAAAATCTATATTATCATAATTTCTCTCAGTGCAAAAAGTTACCGGATGCAAGATTTGCTTCGTTGCTTGAAATTCATGTCAAAAAAACAAAGCGCATATTTTAAAAAAATTTTACGTTCTCTTCTGCATAGTTAGAAAAATAATTTACTCGCTTTGTATATTGTGACTTTTTTTTATTGCGAGGGAGATCACTCGGAAATGAATTAATTTCCTGAGACGAACGAAAATATACGTTTTCACTTGTAATTAGAACTCGAAGGATATTTTTCCCGGATGGATCCTTCATGCCGAGTCCTTGCTCTTCGTGGCGGTGCTGCGTTGGACATTCGTCATAATTGCGCTCCACGACTTCACGGTCGTTAACAGAACGAATGACGGTTCGTTTTTTTTTTATTTATTTATTTTTTTTTCATTTTTAATTGCATTTCCAACGTGCGGAAGTTGAGGAAAAATACATTCGCGCTCTTGCCGGAACGTTCTAATGGAATTTTATCTGAAAGCCCTTCCGCATTGAAAAAAAAAATAATAATAATCGTGTCGAGTTTTTGAGAATAAAAAGTTGGCAAAAGGATTCATTTTCAACATTTTTTGTAGTCTTTTTATATTCGTTAATTTTATGTTGTACTTAATATTTTTAAGTACCCGTTGCTGCTAAACTTTCTCAGGTAAATCATGCTCTGAAAACGTTTTTCCACGATCGTCAGGTCACAGAGGATTAACTACCATAAAGAATAACAACCTGCGAGATAAAAAGATGGTAGACCTCCAGAATGTCCTTGTGATCACGTATTACGATTGTTCGGACATGAAGTCGTAAAAGCATAAATATGTCGTGTCCTGGCGTACGATCCTGCGAAAAAGAGAGAGAGAGAGCCCAAAAATTCGCATTCCTTGGAAAATTGCATGGGGTCTGCAACCTCGCATTATACCTTTTAAACCCTCGCCGCCTTCGAAAATAACTTATTCGTACTCGTGAACAAAAATTATCGAACTTTCAATTATTTATATTAAATTTAAATAAAAATTGGCAAAATCTTCTGGAATTAATTTTGATACAAGTATTTTTACATTGTACTTCACTACATTATTATTGTTGTTGTTGTTATTAATCATCAATTTTTTCGATAATTAAGAACAAAGCAATAATGCAATTATTTTTAAAATTTAGGAAAAATTTTATGATAAATTTTTTTTAATAATTACGATTGAACTTTGTTCAGTGTTTGCATGAGTGTAATAAGATTGAAAAAATTTCTGAAAAAAATTAACACATGTATTTGCTTCTAGATTTACCTTCACTATTTTTATGATTATATAAACAATTTTTTTAGATAAACACTTACGATTGAAGCATTTTAGTATAAGTTTAGAATAATTTTATTATACACTCTATTCATTATTAATTCTTAGCATTAATATTTTTTAATTTAATTTTTAATTGTAATTTTTAGAATTAGTTTTCAGATTGTTTGGGAAAACTTGTGCACGAAATTTTGTACACGTGAAATTTTCAGACTTCATTTTCTTAATTTTGTACTGCCAAGCAAATGTTTTTTTTTTCAATAATTTCGATGATTAAATTTTATATTTTTAATCAGGTATTATGAAAATACGCTTTTTGATGAATCTGATCCACATCACCCGAAGGAACCATATAAATATTCGTTTGAATAATGTTTCCAGAGGTATGAATAATTATTTAACGAGATTGTATTTAATTCTTGATTTTCTTCCGTATTTATAATCACCGGGAAAGTGACGAGCAAGACTTTTCCGCGTCTTTTTATCTCTCTCGCTGCGTCCTTTCCGTATTGAGCAACGTCCTCGTTGAAACTTATTGCCGTTTCGTATCGTTGCCGTGAGATATCAAGGCATAAATGAAAACGGAGAAAACGAGCGATAGTGATTGCGAGGAAGTGAGAAAGTTGAAAAAATGAGATAAAAAATGCACACACGAGGAAGCGAACGTTCGTCGATCTTGAGTTCTTGAGCCTAGCGACAGATGTGACTCGTCGCTGTCTTTTCTTTTTTTTCCTTTTTTTTTCTTTCATTTTCTCCTTTTTCACAGGAACGTCCATTATAACCAGGCATAATATGCAGGCATAATGGCGGCATAATGTGAACAGAGACGAACGGAGGAGAAAAGATTGCGTCGCGAATATATACGCGTACGTTTTTTTATTTTATCTTTAATAATTCATCTACCAACCATTTTTCACTAAATTTTTTTACTTGACCAATTTCGTGATTTTTTTTCGTTTTTTTCTTTTTTTATGAAAAAAAAAATTAAAAATGAAATAAAAGGAGAGCGCGGAAACCGCAGGGGGATGAGATAGAGAGAAAGGCAGATTGCAGACACGTTCGCTCGATTTTGGCCTAACGGGACCGCCACCTCCGGGACTTTCGAGAATATGATACGAAAAGAGAAAAAAAAGGAGGGGAAAGAGACGACGAGAAGGAAGCGAAGGAGACACGGGGACGAGGGAGAAAAATAAATTTCTCGAGGCCGCGCACGTCCGTTTTCAACCCTATATACCGTAGAAAAGTGCCTTTCTCTCACATTTTTCATTCGTACTTTTAATACTATTATTACAATCATTATTCCGTACGAGCACCACCCCCGACTTCTTCGAAAATTCTTTTATTCGTCGCGCGCGTCGCAATATTCTTTTGGGAGCTCTCGAATAATTTCGCCCGTCGCGCGTTTATTTTTTTTTTTTATTCAATTCACTTCCCTCTTTATATCTGACCATGAAAACGCTCTTCCTTGTATTTTTATTTCTCTCGTTTATTTTATTAGAATTTTTTTTTCTTCTTTTTTTCCGTACAATGGTCTTACATCGTCGTAATAAAATTAGCCGCCTTTCACGTCGGCTTTCTCCACGTCGTCGCTTCCTCCTCGCATTCTCGACTCACCTTCTGCCTTATTTCCCTGTTTACGTACAGAGCACGCCTTTTTCCACATCTAGCGTAATACAAACTCCCGGCGAGATGAGTCCCGGGCACGCAACAACTGCCCTCAAGTATTTTATTCCCTCCTTCTCTCATCCTCGCTTTTTTTATCTCTTCCTTCTCTCTTATAACCCGTCGTCGCTCTCTTTCTCCCTATTACCTCATCCAGATCGGCCAGGTGCTCCCGCGAAGATTCGCCGTCTGTTCGACAAGGCGATCCGAGCGTTTCCTGTTTTACTTCCACTATTCAACCCTTTACCTAATATATACAATACTTTTACCTATAATATACAATAAAGGGCATTAAGGTAGTTCTCGTGAAAAATGAATTACGACAAGTTTCCTTGAAAATTTGCACAAATCTTCTTGGGTTTGATCTGAATGTGTGGTCCAAATTTGTAAAGGTTTTACCTTGTAGAAGTCAAGATATTTATTGTTAAAAATAATCATGATTTTTCGTGCTCTTCTGCATAAGAGCACGTGTTTAATGTTACGATGTTCAACCTTCAATATTTTGACGTCTAGATAGTGACACTTCTTGAAATTTTGCACAGATTTTTATATATGTAACATCAAAGAAACTTTGTTTAGTTAAAAACAATCTGACATACAATTGTTTCAAAATGTTTAAAATCATGTATCAAGTATACTCGACCTTGGATGACCTTGAATTTAGAGTGTGTTGCTCTTTAGTCAATTTGCAATAACTTTTCTTAATTAAATTATTTTCGCAAATTACTTTGAACGTCAGAAAAACCAGGATGAATATTTTTGATTTGGCTGCATCGAGAGAACTCTATCATCGGGATACTTGGTTTTTCGGATATTTTTTAGCCAAGTTATCCGATTTTTAATTTACAAAAAATTGCATTCGAATAAATTTAATTAGTTTTCAAATGAATCTGGATTCATTCCAATCGGATACTAATTGTTTCCATGGCAAAGATTTTTTAATATAAATGCAAATTATATAGGACAAGTGCATGACGTTATAAAATTGGGGACGTATGATAATGGGATGAATTTTTTGATTATAACTTATGAAAAGGGTATTTGTCGGATCGAAGTCAGTCAATGATTTTTAGAAACGTCTTGTGACACTCTTTTGATGGGTTATGATTAAAAAATTCGTCCTTTGTCCAGATTTGCATTGATATGCAAAAATCTTTGCCACGAGAACAATTATTATTCGATCGAAATGAATAAAGATTTATTCGGAAGCTAATTAAATTTTTTCGAATTAACTTTTTTTTAAATTTGAAAATCGGACAATTTAGTCGAAAAATATCTTAAAAACCATCAGGTGTCTCGATATTAATGCCTTTTACTATATATTGTGTATCCTCGAAAATTTTCAATATTATGAAAAGAAGAGAAAAATCATATGGGGTTCCCAAACGTTTTCCATCATCCCTTTTCAATCTTCACTCCTTTTTTTCTGGTCTTAGTACCTTTCGGCTCTCGGCAGGAGGATATTCGAATAAAAAAGGCTGTAACGATGACTTTTCAGTTTTTTAGATTTTCGTGAATGTGGATTATGATGGATGGAACACATTAGGGATTTATGAACGATACCTTTAAAAAGTATGAGAATTTCATAAATTTTTGGTATTTTTTTCTTAAGTGTATGAAAAAGTTTCGTGCCAAATTTGAAATTGATTAACTGAATGGTGTAAGAGTTATCAAACTACAAAGTTGCTAAGATTTAACAATTTACAAATATAAGATTGTTGTGAATTTTTTTTTATATATTCGTAGTGGTGTTCATTTCGTATAGACAGTAATTTTTTAATATTTTATTCAATTTTTTTTTATTTAATTGCTCAAGCGATAAAAAAATGTTTAAATTATTGTTAAAATTTGCTCAAGTTGCTAATTGATAGTTAAACTAAGACTCACAAAAATTGGCAACTTTTTAGCAAAAGTCAAAGTTTGGATATCACGAATTTAAGTTCAAGAATTTTATAATACTCGCGATAAATGAATTTTGACAGATTCTCTTTTGTGCATTTTGCATTTTGCACAAATCACATCAAGTCAAGATATTGATTATTGTCAAAAATTACAATTTTCGTGCTCTTCAAAAAATTGAATGTACGAATAATTGTGTCAAATTTTTAAATGATTATTTGCTTAGATGATTTCAAATTTATTGGACTTTGAATTATCAGAACATTAACATAATTTTTTCATGTGGAAAATTTGTATATAATTTAGTCTGGATATAAATTAAAAATGGTGAAATGGTGTTTATTATAATCATATTATTTATTATAATATTCTTGGAATATGTATATAAAAAACATAATACATATACACCTTGTTGCAGCATTCAGAAATCTTTATAATGGCAAAAACAGCTAACGTGCTCGCTGTCACATCATATTCACTAGAAGTGGCCTTCATTAGGCTGTGCATCATAATTTACATGTATTATAACTTTTTTCAATAGTAATTATGAATATAAAAAGAAAATTGAAAAAGTAATTTTTACAGAGTCATCTATGTATGTATATTGTGCAAAAATAATAAATATATTTAAGAAATATCAAGTTTGCTTCTTATAAATTTCATTTTACTTTTTTGTATTGTTTACTGCATTAACATTTATTCATCTATTGGATATATTAATCGATCTAATTAATATTGGTCATGTCCGTTTAATTATAATTTTCAGATAATTTTATTAACTACTCTAAAGATAAGGTTTCTGACGACTGTCAGGTGTATCTTGTAAATCTCGTAACTCATAAAATTGCGAAATATAGTTTCAAACCACCATCAAATAAAATACCAAAATTTGTTTTTATACTTACGAAATTACTGTTTTTTTCCTATATTGTGGTCAAATAGTTTGGAAAAAATTGAAAATTTATCGTATTAACAAAATTATATAATTTTTATTATACATCAGAATGGTCAGAATTTCTGTTTTCCGTACAAAGTGCTCAAATTTTTCTAAATTGATGCCTAAGTACGAAAAAAAGTGTAATTTTTTTGTTATGCAATTCTCTCCATGTAAGACTACTTGTCTCGAACCCTACAGTATACTGTATACTTTTTTTCATGAGATATACAGCACGAGACTTTTGTTTTATTTTCATATCGCTCGAAGCATTAATTTTTGTTAAACTTATTTCACATTATTTTTTCATTCAGTTGTCATTGGAACGGAAAGTAAAAAAAATGATCGCCAAATGTATGACGACACCGCGAAGGAATCTTCTCCTTTCGAATCCTCGTGGCACGCGAGGACGAGGATGGCTCCGCGCGATCTTCCACGGCTCAAAGGTTGCTGCACGCTCTTTCGCTGGCTTGGGAAATAAGAGGGGAAAAAAAATGAAACAAAATGAAATAAAAGACGAATAAATGGGAGGAAGAGAAAGGAAGAAAAAAAAATTATATTCGCTCGGATACTTTGCCGATGTTCCGGACTTGCGGTCGCTTCCTCGTTTCCTCGCGGTGATAAGATGCGATAACGGCCGAGAGCATGCCGAAGAAGCTCGTGCTTTGTCCAGGACATACGAGGGACTCTCCCGGCCACAGGGCGCGCATTCCACCGGGGACGCTCTTCGCTATATTTTCATTGTTCGGCCCTTATTTCTCATATTTTCGATTACGGGGCAGAGAGGGCACCAAATGTGTTTTTATCGCGAGTCAGGGACTCCACAGTGCGCGGGGCCCTCATCAGAAATCGAGATAAAAGATTCAAAGATCCGGAGCCTCTGCTCTATTCGTGACTCGACCGTACAAAAATTCAGAACATTGCACGAAAATTTATTTTGAATCGATGTTTTTTTTTTCATATTCATTATTTCAACATATGAATCATGCGCCCGCGTCTAAAACGCGTTTCCCTTTTCATGAGACGCGGTTCTTAACGACGAGTAATGAAAGCAATCCAAGCGCGACCTCTGTACAGATTACTTCCGATCGAATATTCTTTTAAAGTACAGTACAGTCCGATTATTAATATTATTAAATAAAATGTTATTAAATTATTAAATTATTTAATAAAATGTTATTAAATAAAAATTAAATAAAATAACAAATAAAGAATAGATGAAACTGTATACGTAAATGAATTAAATCATAAACAATTTTAAATGATACTTTTAATTGTTAAATTTCCAATATTTTATCACAAAGTCTTGTAAAATGGGCTGCTCGACTGTTATATTTTAATTGAATTTAAATCGAAATTGACGATTGAACAGATTCGAAGAATTTTAGTCGATTTTTAAAGTTATTTATCAAAGATTCATATGGAGTTAAATATACACATAAAATATATACTTAGGTTCTCTTAACTATACACTGAGACAAAAGTATGGTAGATATTATTATACAAAAATGACAACTATACCAATGATTATTGAACTAATTACGTTCTATTTAGATCTTATCCTAAATATATATTATATTGTACTATAAAAATATATTTAATTGTAACATAATTAGTACAGTTGTCACTTTATGGTAAGATTTACTATCGTGATTTCTCTCTGTGTATTTGTCAAATGACTGTAGAATCGACCCTTAAGGTAGTTCTATCGGTACAGTCAAATAAAAAATTTTAATCCCATTTTATATCCAACCTATGTGGTTTTTGAGCTTAAGTTTATTAAGAATAGTTGCTGCAAATTGTTTCAAGAACAACATACTCAAAATTCAAAAGGTCTTCTAAAGTGACCTGTAATTGTTACGTATGTATAAAAATGTACAATAAAGAGCTGTGAAAAATTTCAACAAGTTCCACTACCCAGAAGTCAAGATATCAAGAGTTGAAGATCGCAATATTTAACACGTGCTCTTATGGCAGATATCAGAAAATAGTGATCTTTGACAATAAATATCTCGAGTTCTACGTAGTGAAATCTCTTTAAATTTAATATACAATTGCACATTGCATCAAAGAAGATTTTTTTTTAATTTTCAACAAAATTCAAAAACGATTTTTTGATAGAACTATACCTTAAGCAATTGGGGCTAATAAAAAAAACGTATTTTTAAATAATTCAAAGCATCAGAAAGATCGAGTGTTCCACTTCAATTGGACGTTAAACTGTATATATATTTATAAGTGAATATCGAGAGGTCGGTGAATGAACAGAAGCGAATAATGGGGGTCGTTACCGATGATCGAAGGCCTCTCCGAGCTTTATTGGTGGTCCATTCTTTTTCCGAACGCGCGGCAAGAGCGAGCGAATGAGCCATCAGGGCGAAGACTGGAATGGAGAACTTTATTTGCGAGGAAACACGCCACCCATTGATCGACGAACGGAAGGGAATTCGCGTGCTAGTGTACTAATCGAGCGTGTCTCGCCTCGTCTAGACGTTTCCGATTAGCGAGACCGATCGATGCTCTCTTTTCGTTTTTTTTCATGTAAATCTCTTTTACTCCTTTATTCTCTTCATTCTTTCTATTCTCTCTTTATTCTCTTTCTCTTTCAGCTTAAATATTTCATTAAGACGATGCCGCAGATCCCAGGCAGTTGGAAAACGAATGGGCTGATCTTTGGATTTTGACGAAATATCAATAGTTTGTAAGTTTGAGCAAATCGCGTTTTGTGTCACGTGGTACATCTACGGCATCACCTTAAATCCTATTTTTTTAACATGTAGAAATATATATATTGTTCCATCGCCGATCTTCATCATGTAATTAAGATTGTTCGATAGCTAAGTGCCGTATAAAAAAAGGGGTGACACTCCTCTTCACCTAAAGTAGTGTCCATAGAAAGGTAGAACATTATATATACGAATTTTTGAAAATATTATCAGTAATCATAAAAAAACATTATTTATGCTATTTTTATTGAATTTTCCTCACTTGTACTGAACTTCTAGAGTGTTACATTTTTTTTCAAAATGAAAAAAAATGTAAGATTTTCACTGAAATGATTTTTTTTTTCAAAAACTGGACGATACATAATGCTGACTTTTTTTATATAACTTCTGTAGATAGTACTTAATTTTTTTTCTTTTTTACAAAACATATTTTTTCAATTTTTTAAAAAATAAACAATTTTTGCTATCGAATTACCTTAAGAAAAAATTATGGCGATTAATAAGAGAAGAGTAGAGTCGTGAATTTAAATCATATGCATTTAAGAATGTGTTCAAAAAGCAAAATGATGGCAAATTTTTGAAAATTTTACATAATATCGAGTAATATTAATTAATTAATTAATTTTAAACCTTCCCATCAGAGAACGTGTTAAAAGTTGTAATATTAAGTAATAAATATCTTTGTAACGAGCTTTCTAATTAAAGTGAAATTTTGCAGTAATCTTTGTATGGCATTGAAGAAGCTTCATCTAATTTTTCAAAAATTTTCATCATTTATTTATGCCATCACATATAGAGAGTGAACCTATTATTGGATATGGTCTTGAATTTCAAATCTTTTTTACTTCAGTTAATTCGCAGTACCTTAACTCTCAAACGACTTCGTATTGGAGAAAAACGTCAAACTTTTGATTTTTCGCTCGACAGATTCTTAATAATTTTTTTATATGATTTGGTTTAATCATCCCTAATTATTTCATACCTTTACATCAGTGAGCTGTTAATGATTTTTGCCTAGTTTTTAGAGATGGAACTGCCTGGAATACTGAAAGAATTCCACGAGGGGAAACAAACATTATTTTTAGTTTGTCGTTTGTCGGGTCGTAATTTATCCGCGGTCGTATTTCTTACTACCCTCGCGGTGACTTCTGTCGATTTTTGAGTGCCGATCGGCAAACCGCCCGGTATCGACGTTTTCGAGTGATTTATGCGCCTCGCTCAGCGACAAAATGCACGCCGATACGGATCGGAGACGAAGAGAGTTCGTATTTCTATCTGGCTCTGACTTTCTCCCTCTTTCTCTCTTTCGCTCTCCGTTACGTCAGGAGACGTAACAATTGAGCTAGAAAAATCGGTAACGAATGCAGTCCAGATTTCTATCGCTCGCCGCGCACGGAGAAATGCTTCCAAGCGGATTCGGTAACAGTTACGAAGAAAAGGTGAGCAAAAGAGAACAAAAAGGACGAAAAAAAGGCGAGAGAGCGCGAGAAAGGAGACAAAAGAAATTCGACCGAAGAAAGTTCATGAGAGGGGAACTTTTCGTTCTAGTTTATCTGTTCTTTTTTTGTTCTTATTTTCCTTCTTCTCCTTCTTCTCGAAGGCTAGATTTTACTTTACGAGGAACCCTTCGTCGAAAAGAAAAGGAATAGCCGATAAAAAATTAAACTGCAGTCTTGTAAATTTTCGTCCAAGTGTTTGTTTCGCCAGAATCGACTTTTTTGTACCTGCTGTTCTCCTGAGCCACCGAAAGAGGATCCCTTTTCGAGGACACGCGACCCTATGTCAATATAACGAGGATTTTTCTCGAGCGAGGAAAAGATCACGGGCACGCGACATTTTTTTTCGCTCTTACCCGCAAAGTTTCAAGGAATATCTATTGAAAATATAACATCCAAATATTTCCGATATTCAAAAAAAAAGAGAAAATAATATAGAATAGAAAAAATAATATATAAAAAATGGACGCGTGCCCAAAGATTTTTCCTGACCGGAAGGTAAAAAGAGCTGATTGTGAGTGGAAAATTTGAAAAAAAAGAAACGAAAAAAAAACAGAAAAAATAATGTCTCGATCGCAGAATCGAGCGAGCCGGGTGGATCGATCGACTTCCGGTTGCGCGACGCCACCCCGGACGCTTTTTTCCCAAATTTTTTTCTCCGCCCTTGCAACCTAGAGGTAAAAAACGACGATGATCAACGATCGAATGAAAAAATCTCTCGATGATCGACCACTGCGCCGGGCACAATGGGGCCTCCAGTTTTCCGTGAAGATTTTTTTAATGGATCGATATATTTTTGTTCGAGCTCGATATCCACGCGGGGGAGTGCGTCTGGCATATTGAGAGGACTCGCGAGGGTTGGACGAGATAGAAAAAAAAATATAGCGCAGCTTGCTAGCGGGGTCCAAGCATTTTTTTTTCGTTTTTTTTTTGTACTTTCGTTTTCTCAAAAAATGCTCTCATTTGTTACTAAATTATTTTCCCTTTTAGATTCGAATCAATATTTCGTTATAGATGTTTAAAATTCATATATAATCAATTTATCATGCTTTGTTTTTTTTAATAATTCTTTTAATTCTTGAATAAGTTTCTTAAATACTTTTTAAAGTTAAAAATAAAAATTCTACATAAATGCTCAATGAAGTAGTATTCACTGTATTCGATAATTAATTAATTACATTTTAGAAAAAATTTCAGTGATTGTTTAGTGTATAATCTAAATAATTAGCTCTTAAATACTTTATAGTAATCAACAAGAATAAATGTGCAGAAAATTCGTATAGTATTATGGTTTTTATCTAATAACACTATTTACCATAATCATGCACTTTATGAAAAAGTAAAATAGAAAGAATCTGTAAATCACATTTCAGTGTTTTTTACTATTTTCAAATATCACTATTTGTATAACTTTTTTAAATTTATAAATTCATAAATAAACATTATATATAATCTTTATAAGCTTTATAAATAAACTTTATAAATAATATTTATACACTTATAAATTTTTAAGCAGCAAAAGCATTTCTTTTTCTATTATTTTATGGCTAGAGTGCAAAAGCGGCAATAAAATATGAAGTGAACTTTATTTAATAATTTTTCATCGCATATGAATGTGCGAATTTCCAGTCGAATGATTCAATCGAGAAATCTTTGCTTGGCCTTGCATCTTCGCGATCATGTGCGTGGTTTTTTATGTTTTTTTTTCCTCCACGTCGAATGTTGCATCGGATCCTCGAGTGTTGAGCAAGGGAGAGAGAAAGAGAGTGCGAGTCTGGCCGCATCTCGCCTCGATTTCCGGGTTCAACCTCGCCAGGTTCTGACTCCCAGGACGACCGGCCAACACGTGTGACAAGAGAACCGATGATGAGAAGGGTTTCATTTCATTGAAATGAGACAAACGTTTATTAAATAATTAAATTTTTAATTATAAAATATTTTTATAGCTCTAGTTTTTATACACAATTTCCTTTCTTTCCTTTTTTTTAAACAACATTTTTTATTGATCTGTTACGCATAGAAATTATTTTAATTTATATGTTTACAAAAGAACAAGTAAAAAAAGTATAAAATTAGTTTTTACTAATATTTCTTATTTTTTAATGGTTTTTTTTGTATAACAACCATATTTCGAAGATGTACCAGCTATATAGAATTGAATCATTTATTCAAATGTTATTTTTAAATATTTATAAATAAAATAATTTCGTGTAATAGTTAAATTTACTGAATGGTCCCATCAGAGTTATAAAGTACCGAAGTTGCTGAGATTTAGCATTGTATTTCTTGTATAGAGAATTTATGTTTTTTTAAAACATTTTATAGAAAAAAAAATTTGAAGTAAAAGAATTTAGAATTTGATTTTATATAAATTTTTTAGCAAATACCTTTTTTCATTCAATGCTCCAATTTTTATTTATTTTTCTTCTTAGAGCAACATACCTTGGTATCTAGTTATTGTTTTTATGATTGAAAATTTATTGATATGATAATAATAATAATAATTTAAAATTATTTCTTCGATACTCGATTGATCTGAAGTTTCAAGGCTCTTATTTTACGGAAGTGTCAAAGAACGTGATTCCAGGGAGTTGACGATATCTTGGATAAGCGAGGCTATATTTTACTTCATTTTATTTTGTCTCGTAATTCTCTGGTAATGTCAATATATCGGAGCAAGTATATAGCAAAAGGAAGGATGGCCTTATATCGACGCATGTTTTCTGTCATCTCTTGTCGAATCGTATACTCACACGCAGTCCGACTTAGGTCAGCATTCGTTTCCGACAAGCTACTTTTTCTCTCAATCCACGTACAAGTCATTCCATCAAAAAAACATTTTCCATCAACACTACACAATATCTTTCCACATCTAAAATTTTCTTCTACATTTTTCATTTAAGGTTAACGTTCCAATAGCTAAAGGTTTTCACACCTTATCTTTGTTTAAAAAATATTCAAATAAAAAATTTTGCTTCAAATTCACATCTTGACTGATATTTTATAGTGAACCACCATTCATTTTGTGTTAATTTTAGATAATATTTTTCGTAAATAAATACTTGAACGTTTGAATATGTAAAATATCCCAATATGTGGATGGAAAATCAACCCTGCCTCTAAGATTGAGTGAAGCTTGTTTCAATAAATTAACGTTATGAAAAATAAACTTCATTGTATATGAAAAATAATCCATATAATTTTATTGAGGAATAAATAATTGAAATATTAAAAATAATATCTCAAAAATTGTCCAACTATTGGGACATGTCCATGTATTGAGACGTTTACCTTATCGAAAAAAAAAAATTAAATTCCTCAGTTTTTTACTTCAATTTGCAAAAAAAAATGCACAATATGTGTCATTAACAATGTTAATGTGTTTCTTTCCGCGAACTTCATCAATAATGTGAATATTTTCTCAATGAATTCCCCATTGGTGAATCACATTTAATTTTTCATTGGGATCCGCACCTGAGAATCCCTTGGCTAATGTTTAGCTTGTGTGCGAATTAATCATGACTGTTTATCGTTCCTCGACTTTTATTACACTTTATAATATAAATCTAGGAAGAAGAGGTAAACGGCGATGAACTGTGGAAAAAAGACACGCACCGGCAACCGAGGTTTGATTTTCTCTTTCTCTTTCTCTCTCTCTTTCTCTCGCAGGGGCACACAATGATGTATGCTCGACATGCATTTACATGAATCCTCTTTATCCTCCTCCTCGTGAATCTCATTCGACTACATTATGCTTCACCAGAGATTTACCGATGTTACGCGTTTATTTAAATATTATACGCGAGCTCAGCTATCAGGCGCATTCGATCTATTAACATTGTTACGTGCCACCCCGATGAATTCTCACTCGGGATTAATCACGGCTCGATGCGATGAAACGATCATTTTCATAATTTATCAATAAAAAAATTGATGAAATGAAGTCTAGGCTATTCACAATTTATTTGCTGAAAAGTTCAAAACGACAGCTGGGAAATTAATCGGTATATATAAATTCATTTTTCTTTCTATGAGTCATATGTGTTAACAAATTTAAGGATGTCTTTCTAGTCGAGTTTTATACTTTTTCATATATTCTTTTTTTTTTTGAAAGCCTGTTTTTATATACTGCAATTATATAGAGGATATAAAAAAATAAGTATTCGTTTTTAGACATTAATTATCGTGGTTTTGCATAGTATTATATTTGGTAATATTTAAACATTAAGGTAATTCGATAGCTAAGTGCTGTATAAAAAAGGGGCCGCTCCCCTTCACGAAAAAAGTAGTGTCCATAAAAAGATAGAGCATTACGAATTTTTGAAAATATTAACAGTAATCATTAAAGAAACATATTTATGCTATTTTTATCGAATTTTCTTCATTTGTACTAAACTTTGGGAGTGTTACATTTTTTCCATTTTCCAAAATTTCCACTAAAATGATTTTTTTTTCTCAAAATTTGGACGGTATATCATGCTGACTTTTTAAATATAATTTCTGTAGGTGATACTCTAAAATTTTTAATTTTTTCATAATTTTCTTAAATATCGTTTTCACGTTATGTTTATAAATAATTTTTTTGTGGCAAAAAGCTGGCAAAAATAAATGAAGTTTTACATGTTAAAAAAATAGGAAATTGAAATTTATTAAGAACACCATGAAAAATAAAACAAACGTTTTTAGCCACTAAACAAATTTCTATAAATTCAGAAAAAAATCGTCCACGTTGCTCTCGGAAAGTATAGCTATTATATACATTGTCTAAAAATTGCTATTTCATAGTTCTATTGTTTGAAAAATACAAAAAATACAAAAATTCTTTTAAAAAATCGTATTTACGTATTTTATACGAAAGAACATTATTTCCAAATTTGAACAAATTTTTATAATTTCGTTATGTGTACCGAAACACCTTGAGAGAATTTTCCCTACATTTTGTTTTATTTTTTTAATTATGATAATATATTTTTTGAAAAATTGAAGAGACTCGAAACTCAGACGTGTGTTCAGTCCTTCGAAAATCTTGCGGTCGATCGGTGAAAAGCACTGCCCAGCGGGACTTAAGCGGATTACACGAAATTCATTGTCGAACGTGTACACAGGGCTAAAGGGAGAGAGAAATGCAGGGGGAGAAAAGGAGAAGAAGAAACGAGAGGGAAAAAGCAGGAAGAAGAAACGAATGTTGGGTCTCATCGTAGCTCGAGAAAATAATGGAGTATCCTTTCGAAAAACCCTTTTGGTTTTGCAACGACCAAGGTGGCCAGGACTTCGAGACGAGAGAGAGATTACGGGCTCGAGAGCCTGGACTTGCGCCATAAAACTTTACAACACTTCGTTTTGGTCAGTGCGGTTTTTTTTCCCACCTCAATTCCTCTCTTTCACCGATACGTTCTCGTTTTTTTCTGTCTCTGCCAACAGGAAGAAAGGTGAAAGGATTGTCGTTGCTTCGGAGGATCCTCTCGGGGGTCAACCGAGCACCGCCAGCATTTTCTTAATCCATTTTTTTCATTTTTCGAATTTCATTTAAATAATTTTACTCGGAGTATATTTTTTTTAACTAAAAATTACCTTTATTCGTGGTAAAATATTTTTTAACTCCAAAAACTTGAGTTGATAAACACCATTTTGTTCCAAAAAATCTAGATGGTTATTTTTAAATATTTTGAACCTAATAAAATGTACACTGAGAACAGTTTTAGTTGAAAATAATTTAGTTGAAAATATTTTGTCGAAACAACACTTGTTTATTTGAAATAATTAAACTTCAGTTAAATCAACCAAGAATTTAGTTCAATTTGAAAAATAATATCGTTGAACGTATTGAAACAAGTATTTTGTTGAATCACCCAAATTTCGTTTTCAGTATAATAAAGTATAAAATTTTTTGTTACGTTATTGTACTTATTTAACAATTATCGTTTGGTTATTCGGGAATCAGGGAGAATTAAAATTTAAATCGTTTCTGGCTCTACCAGCGCCATCTATATGCTACGATTTTTATCCAGGTCGGATAGAATCTGTACTATCGACGATTACGACAGAAAATCATGATTGTCGATAAAAAGAGAATAATCTTCCGGAATGAGTTTTCCAGGATAACCACAGCCAATATTCTTCACAACGATTTCTGACTTACCGTCCAACGATCTTTCTACCAAAGCGAAAACGTGAGAGCAAATAAAGTAGCTTTTCATTCTTATCAACAGCTAGCTTCTACAATATTCAAAAAAGAATAAAATTTATATTTACGAGCAACAACGCGGCCGCTTTTTCTTCATTGACATATTTAAATTAATATTTTGCCATTCTTCAATAGACGCATTTTTTATATAATCTATATGCTCTATTCCGATGAATTCCGATGAATTCTGATGAATGATAACAGGTTTTATATCTTTTTTTAAATAGAATATTTGATTGAATAAGCTTTTAAAATTAAAAAAAAAATTTTCAAAAAATTTCGCGAATTTTTTTTTTTGAGAATACTGGGTCTTGTATAGACCCATGAAATTTTCAGTTATTGATGACTTACCTTTCTCTTGAAGAAATCAGCTTTGTTAAGAGTGATGCATAGAGACGATGCGAATCTCCTTAATTTTTTGCTCAATATGTTTCGTGGCCCTCGCACTTCACTTCACCACCACACCACACAAAATTAAATATTTTTTTATATTTTTTAAAATCAAGTTAAAAAACTGACCATCGAATATAATATATGGGTAAATGAAATAGGACTAATAAATAATTTATGATGAAAAATCTATAATTATTCGAAGCAAAAATGCTATTAAGAATCTGTTCGTTCGAATTTAAAAGACTGCATACGTTTAATGTAAACGAAATAATACTATGTAGAATAAAATAGCGGGATCGAGATTATTTGCAGCAATTGGACAACACTTTCATCCACATCAACATTTTTAGAAAAATATTTTGAAACGATATTATAAATTTGAAACACTAAACACTGTTCGCTTTTCGCATGATTGAAAATTACACTAGAACTGACATTCGATTGAACTTGTCGAATTATTTCTATACGAAATGTTTTTCGGTAACGAACTACCTTGCAAGACCCGACACACGTCTTAGTCCGACACTTTATACCGGCCTACTGATTCCAAATTGAGTCAAAAATCCGAACAATCAAGACCGTGTTCGGTTTTTCCCTCACCCTCGACGCAGCACAATGGATAAACAAAATAGTCGAGGTATTCTTGAAAATTTGGAATTTATTTCCTCGTTACGCTTGACGAATTTTCTCTCTTTTTTTTTTAATGTTTACGATCCCCGAACTATTCAGATATATTTTTCCAGGTATATTCGATATAAATAGTAGAAAATAGTGTCACAAGTTTTTCTCACATTATTATACGTACAAGTTATAATAAAAGTAAGCTGACAAAATTTAAGGTGTTCAAGGATCTTATCAGACTGATTTTTCGAGAATTGAAAATAGGAAGATCTCAACATTTCAAGAGTCGATATCTTTCCATATATTCGACGATCTTCATAATGGGTAATTCTCGAAAATTTTTGCAAGACGAAATAAATGATTCAAACATCAATGTCATTATTTCCAAAGCATCACACGTTGAATTTTTTTTAATGAGCACAGATTAGTCAAAATTTAATGCGCTCCACATAATGCGTTCTATTCCAATGAATCGATTAGAGGCTTTATGTCTATTTAAATATAGAATAGGATAATATTGTGAAAAAAATATCAATTAAAAGTATTATGATTAACATTTGAAAATATAAAAAATACAGAACTTGAAATTTTTAATAAGATGTATAGCTTCTGATAAAAGTGACTTTACATTTTAAATTCATGAATGGACTTTATATTTTAGCCATGTTAAAGTATATACTGTTAAAACGATTTTCGCTACTAGCTTTATTTTTTGATAAAATTGAAAATGAAAAAATGTAGAAAATTTTTTTCTAATTTGTAATTTTCTATCCTAACTGTATATGAAACATATCAATTAAATTTAAACCATACTTACTTTTATTATATTCAAATACCTGAATTTCCCATAAGACTAAACAATATGAAGATTCTGGGAATTCGCACTAACTGATAACTCTGAAATCATTTAGTGAATCACTTAAAATCTGATACAAACATTTTTTACACATTTCGAATCAACATATCAAATATCACTTTTTAAAACTTCCAATACATTTTTAATCACAACCGTGCGAAATCAACGAAAGAAAAATAGTTTGCATGATAATTGTAACAAAAAAAAATTATAAAGAATATGCTTTTATTAACAGTTGCAGCAGGGTAAGATAAATATCATGGTCACGCGAACAACAATAAATAATCAAAAGATTTATAGTCGAGATAGTTCATAACCTAAAAAAAAAACAAGGATCCGTCGCAATGAATTATCGATGTATCTATACATGCAAATTAGTTGGCAATTACGATAACGAGTGACGGAGAATTACGTGGCGAGTCGCTCGGTATTCTCGATCCGTCGAGGCGCGGTCGATAACGATTCTCCCACTGATAAGAACAATAGCGCCTGAATCCCGAGAATTTAACATTCCTAACTTTTAAACAACAATTTGGGATATCCTATTTGGCGTTGTTATCTTTGGAACGCGATTTAAACGTGTGTGTTCATTAAACCCGAAAATTCATTTATCGTCCTGACAAAACGTTTGGATGAAATATTTATAAATTTTAGCACATCGTAAAAAAAAAATAAAATAATAAAATGTACAAAACTTACAAAAGTTCAATCGAATTAAATGAAATCGTGAATCGAGGATTTAACGCTTGGCTTTTGGTTTTTTAAATGAAAATTAAAAATTTATTGGTTCGATCCTCGATCCGGACAGTCGCGGATTCTCTCCAGTCGTGGCGGTGAACTTCGATTCGAACTCGATCATTTAGTAGTTCGTCGAGCTACCGGAAGTTCCGGTCGACGTGGCGGCGGAGGACGAAGAAGATGAAGCGCCGTACGAGCTGCTCGAGCTGCTCGATCCCGGATAATAATTGTACGCCAAATTCTGGCCCTCCACGCCATTCGACGGCGTCCACACTCGGGAGTACGGTCCGTTTCCGTCCCACGTGTTTACCGGCTCGTAACCGGAAGTTGTCGACGATACCGGCGGAGCCCCGTATGCGTTCAGGGCTGTCGGATCCATCGACATACCTGCAATTTAATAAAAATCAACATTTCACTCGCACATTATTTTAGAATTTTACTAATTTTTGTTTTAATATTTTTTACGTCATTATATATTTTCATTATGTTAAATTATTTAATGATTTTATTGATTTTTATTGACGAGGGCGTCGATTCCATTGACATGCCTGTTATTCAACATTAAGATCAATATTTCTTTCAGCATAAATCATTATTTTTGTATCATTGTTATAAAAATTGTTTATATATTTTTAATTTAATGCTTTTTTGTCTTTTTTTAATTCATTATTTAAGTATCTAAGAAAAATAAATAATAAAATATATAATATTGACTTTAAGATAAATGAATAAATTTTTTAAAGAAACAGAAGTATACTAAAATATAATTTTTAAAATTTATTGTTGAAGGATGTTTCTTAATATTTTTAAAATACTTTCTTTCAAAAAAATATACTTTGTTTCAGAGTAAAATGTATAATATTGAATTTCAAAATAATGAACAAATTATTTAAAGACACAAAAGTATACTAAAATATAATTTATAAAATTTATTGTTGAAGGAATTTTCTTAATATTTTTTAAATATTACCTTTAAAAAAATGTATTTTGTTTCACAATTAAGTGTATAATATACTGAATTTCAAAAAAGTGAATAAATTATTTAAAGATACATAAGTATACTAAAATATAAATTAAAAAAATGTATTTTTAAAGAAAGTTTTTTGATAATTTTAAAATGTTTCTGGTGACACAACGAAATAATATTTATCATACCCATAGGCGCGGGCATTCCTCCCTTCTTGAAGAACTGTACAGCGATAAATCCGACAACGATGAGAAGAGCGAGTTTGGAGAGGACGAGAGCCTTGAGGGCCTTGAGTCCGATAATGGCGACGAAAATGGGCATTAGAGCTTTGAGCTTCAATTTCAAGAGAAGCAGGAAGGGCAGGAGGAGCTTTTTCTTGAGTATTCCACGAGCTTGATTCGTCGCGACGTCGTTGTTCTTGAATTCGATATCGAGATCGGCGAGACTGCGACTCGGCCTGTACTTGAGGCTCGCGTCGACGAAGGGAATATTTATCCCATAATCGAAGCTTTTTAGGTACTTCACGGTCCTCGAGAGCAGAGCCTCGTCGACGGTGTCCAAGGATCTCGCTTCCGTGCTCGTTCCCAGTCTCTCGTCCAAATATCCCAAAACTTGCTGCTTCAGGCAGCCTGTCCAGGATTCAGCTCCGATGCACTCGTTCAGCGAGTTGGTCAGAAGGTCCTGACGGAAGGACGAAGCACCAGCCACCAATAAGGCCCCAAGGCCGATCACAAACAACAGACGCATCGCTGACTCTTGCTTTCAATTTTATTTCAACCACGCTTCCTTGTACGACTCGTTATTGAATCCTTATTATTATTATTAATAATATTTGACGTATTTTTATTCGTTTTTGTCGAAACTGAGACTATTTTCGTGCTTTTGTTCAATTTTTTTTTGTTTTTTTTTTTTAATTTTTAATCCAGTTCGTTCGGCTCGTTAATATCTCGGCGATTCCTAAGTGCTAATAACGATGATCGATCGTTCGGCTTTTTATTTATCCCGCTCCGCGACTGACGGGGGGCTTTCGGCACGGAAACGGCGATCGGACTGCGACCGAAGGAGGAGTGGCCCTCCCCTTTTATTTAATTTCAGCCGCGAATCTATGTTATTCGGTCGCACATGCTCGGAATCGGGGATCGAAGGAAAATTATTTAAATTTCACTGCGCGCGAACGGCCGGCAGGAAACTTTGAGAGAGGCTAGCGACACACACCGCGCGCGCGTGCCTCAAATCTTTTCTCTTCCTATACCGCTTTTCCTCCCTTCCGCCCCGCGGATTACCCGTCGACGAAACTTCCAACCACGGCGTTTTATTTACGAGGTGGCATGCGCGCCCGGCAAAACGGAACTTGTTCATGTTGGCATTTCGTTCGCTTTAATTATGGCTCTGTGCTCGACTCTTGCGACGCGTTAGACAGAAAGATATAAAGAGAGAGAGAGAGAGAGAGAGAGAGAGAACAAGATTAAGGATGTGTGTGAGTGATAGTTCACTTTAACATGTGGGAAATTGATAAATTTTTGGTAGTTCTATATCGTTTTATTGGTTTCTTAGGAATTCATTGAAAATTTTTCAAAAACCTTCTTTTATATGGCATTCATGTGTATCAAATTTTGAGAGGTTTCACCATACGTGGAAATTGAGATATTTATTGTTAAAAATTCCAATTTTTGGTACTCTCCCACAAGAGCCCGTGTTTAATATTGCGCGATTAACAATCCTAAATATCTTTAATCCTAAATGGTGAATGTTCTTAAAATTTAGAATAGCTTTTTATTGTACTTCAAAGAAGCTTCCTTTCATTTTTTAAAAATTGGTAAAAATTTTTTTCCTAATTTTCATACGTCTATGGTAAATACAGGTCACTTTGGATGACCTCGAATTTTGAGTATGTTGTTCTTGAAACAATTTGCAACAACTTTTCTTAATTGACTTAAGCTTCAAAACGACATCGTATAGAGATAAATTCAAAAAAAAAATTAATTTTACTGTACCAATATATAACTTAAGCATATATAAAAAACTGTTATGCCCAATTTGAAATCGTTTTATTGAATGGTTTAAGAATTATCAAACTCTAAAATTGTTCAGGTTTAACATATTGCTTATTCTTATAAAGAATTCGTAAATTTGCGCTGAACACAAATTGATATTCTGGGATATACTGTCATATATTCTTACTAAATTTTTTAAAATTTAATTATTTAAACAATAAAATTTTTTAAATTATTGTTAAAATATGCTCAAGTTACTAAATGATAGTTAAACTAAGACTCAAAAAATAGATAACTGTAGTAAAAACCAGAGTCTGGATTTTACAAATTGAACATCAAGAATTCACTTTTTGTTAGGATTTCTGTCCTTTCATTTTGTTCATTACCAAAATTTTTATCTATACATTTCCTTCGACTTTTTAGTATAATTTCTTGTACCATTATTATTTATTTATTTCTGTCTGCTTTACTTTTATCATAGTTTTAATCTTATTTTATTGTATTATTTTTAATATATTTTGATAGAAAAGTTCAAAATTTTTTTTTCCAAATTGTTACGACAGTGTAAAAAAATGGTCCTAATTTTTCATATAAAATGCTTCCAGTATAAGTGTTTTCCTTGATTTTCGTTCTTTATCGATGCAGTCAAATTTCTTTTCGACACAAATTGAACCAGAGGTTCATGACACTGGTACCGTTTTCGTTTACATATTGTATACGATACATTTTTCAATATTTCTTTTATTGAGTCTGTTCAACGGGTTAGAAAGTATTTTTATATATTTTTTTGGGTCTGTCACGAACATTTTTAAATGGGAAAATCGTGCCACTTTGGTTTCATTGTATTTTTGAAGTTTGTCAAACTTTTGTATAAGACTTGAGATGAGTGAAACATTTTCTTACGCCAGTCACGGAAAATTTTTAATAGAGGCACCGTGAGGTCGATTAGATCAAAATTTTATTCTTCACTCTCTGTCGAGCAATTTGTTTCGAGTAGGTCTGTGTCAAATAACGTTTGGACGTTAAGTTTTTGAAATTATTTTCAAGCATTAAAAATATACTAATATAACTGCGAATGTTTCTTTTAAGCGTGCAAATAGAATTTAATTCTAAAATTAAACTTGATTTTTTTCGATACATTACGTATTAGTGTATAAGAATATAAAAAATTAATGCTTGAAAGTGTTTATTTCCCTAATGAGTCATTTTTTCAAAGTTGCATTACATTGTCCAAAATCAATAATTATTTATGTATTGTGCTTTTATTTATCATTCCGTTCATTTATACATTGATCACGATAGTGTTCAATTGAATCTTCTTTTTTAAATTATAACAGACTCATTTATTGCTATAACTGATGTATTGAACACAATTTAAATAAATATTTTTAATATCGTTTCTTTCCCATAAAGGAAGTGACTCATGTCGAATCTTCGCATTCACTATTGCATGGTTTTTCAGGATCTATACAAAAATTCCTGAAACAACTGTTACGTAATTTTGAATTTTGAAGAATCCTGTAAATATATTGTACTACATAAAAATGTGCTGGGCAGAAGGAAAAAAATAATAGATGAAGTAAATAGTGATGCTTTAATTTGAAGTAATCTTTATTCATAAAATAGACTTGTCACACTTAGAACGAAATATGCCCAAGATTCTAATTGGCACTCGAAAATTTCGTTTTGTTTCCATTGTGATGCAACCAAATTCATAGATGTGAACTGACAGTTTGCAAAAGATAAATAGTAAAAGCGCGCAATCGCCAAGTTATAAATAATAAATATTTATTAAGTACGACGCGTATTAGTACGACGTAAAAATGTGTTGGACAGAGAAATAAAACAACAAATGGATGAGGTAAATGTTGATCTTTTAATTTGCAGCAATAATTTATTAAATATGGCGCGTAAAACGCAGCGAAGAAGTATTTTACAAAAGTGTATCCTATCCGTAGTCGATCGCAGGTAGATAGTCTATCGAGAGTAACTAGTCAATAACGCAAAAGAATAAGTTAGTCTCTTGTGTAGGCGGCGTAGGCGAGATCCTGGGCGGATTCGACCGGTTGTTCCGGGAACGACCTGTACTGGGCAGCCTGGTACTCCCAGGGTCCGTGAGCGGCGATGGGGGCTGCGTGGCTGTCAGCCGCGATTTTCTTGCAAAGCTGGAAAATAGCGAGACCGACGGAGACGACGAAACTGAAGAACGAGAGTTGAAGGGCGTTCCACGCCTTCAGACCCAGGACGCCGATCGCCAGGGGGATTAGGGTCATCGCCTTCAGCAGGACGAAAACTAGGATCGGGATTATGACCTTCTTCAGCTTCGACTTTCTGGCCTCCTCGACGGCGCGACCTTGACCGAATTTCACGTCGAACGACAGTCTGTCGTCCTCGATGTTCCTCGCGCTTACTTTTACCGCCGAGTCCAGCGGAAGCTTGAAGGTCACGTCGTGAGACACCAGGTAATTCTCCATCGTGTCCAGGAAGGATGCGTCACTTCGGGCAGAAGTTTCGTCAGCAACCGTCTCCGTGTTTCGGGTTACTTCGACGCTCTCGGAAACCTTCATTCAATTCCCAGAGTTAACACAAAAATTTCGCTAGTGAGAGTGAAGACGTCGTTGATTTAGAACCTAGGATTACATTCTACAAATACGAAATAAACTACGATGATACTTTGTGAATGACTCGAATGGTCCACACATTGCTAGGTATGACATTTTATTGGAACCAAGAATGAAATAGTGGAAACTAAAGTGCACTGACTTTGATCAGGATGTCATCAATGAGATCTTGAAAATAACGAAATCCAAAGAATGCTACGATGACATTTTGTGATTGACTCGAATGGTCCAGATATTGCTAGGTATGACATTTTATGGGGACCAAGAATGAAATGGTGAAAACTAAAGTGCACTGACATTGATCAGGATGCCATCAATGAGATCTTCAAAACAACAAATTCCAAGGAATGCTACGATGACAATTTATGAATGACTCTAATGTTCCAGACATTGCTAGGTATGACATTTAACGAGGACCAAGACTGAAATAGTGAAAACTAAAGTGCACTGACTTTAATCAGGATACTATCAATGACATCTTGAAAACAACAAAATCCAAGAAATGCCAGGATGTGATTCGGTTACGTAAAGGGATTCATTGAGGAGTATCATCGAAAGTATTTTCTGTGAAAAGGAACACGTGTTGAAAGACGAACCTTGAAGTTGTCCTTGCGGAAGATCTGGTCGAGAAGATTCAGCACCTTGAACTTCATACAAGCGACCTCGTCGTTCTTCTGGGCGCACTCGGTTTTGCTCTGGTCGACCATGGAGTCCATGCTGGCGCTCTTCCAGGCCTCGTGCTTGGCCGGCTGAGCCGCCGCGACGGCGACGATGCAACACAAAACGAGGAATTTCATTTTAATCTCGATAGAAGTAATTGGTTTTCCCAAAGTCTTGATCTCGTTGCTGCTGAAGGCGACGATAATTGACGACGGTTCTACTGCGACTGATGATCGTTCATCGGCCATGTGACTATTTATACGGGGGGGCAGATATTCCTCGATAGTCCGAGCTTCGGAGCCCCTACCATGCGAAACGGGACGAATTTTCTTTTCGTTCAGTATGGTATTCGATTATCGAGGCCTCGACGAGCCTCGCGCGTGGCTCGAATCGTCAACGAGCGAGCCTCGCTCTCTATCAGCCCTCTTTCTCGTCTCCCGTGCAAACAGGAAGCCACGCTACGAATCGACAAACGAAATGTTCGTCGCATTCTCGAGAAAACTAGAACTTCGGCAATCCAAATTTCTTATCCTCGACAATATCGCTGCATCATGTCTTTGACGTTCCAATTGCACGCTTTTTTTCTAACATACCTCAACAGTAAGGTGTATAAATTTAGAGTCCTGAAAACATTTCATTTCCTTGCTTCAAAGGTAAATTGAAGTGATTTACAGAAATTGTTACAAATAGATACATCATTGTACGTTACGTTTCGAAGTATATAAAAAGAGGTTAAGTTAGAAAATCGTTTCAGAGTTATCGAATTTTTCATCGAAATTTAAACATTGTTTCTTATGAAACATTTATTTTATATTGGACATTCGCTTTTGATGTAAGATGAATTTTGTAAACGTGCCACTAAATTTTTTAATTATTCAAACAATGGTACCTGTCATAATTATCTTTAAATTTTTTCTAAACTATTTTTCGCTAAAAAAGATTGACAAATGTATGAAAAAATATAAAGTCTAAAAAGTATTATAGTTAAACATTCACTTCTTCTAGAGACTATCTCCCTAATCAATTTTACAAAATCGTCTTGAGACAGATTTAAAAAAAAATAGAGATCTTCAATGTCGCTTTTTTAAATCTCCCATAAGAGTGCATATATGAAAAGTATCAGATTAAAGAAAATTAATATCTAAATTACTACATGGCAAAGCCTCCTTAAATTTTTAATACACTTTGTCATAATGCTATAGAAGATCTGTACAATTTTTGAAAAAATTCTATCTCGAAAAATTTCAAGTAATGATTTCACACTTAATTTACATATTTGGAAAACATTTGAATCGACTATCTCGACTATACTACCATAATAAAATGTTAAAACCATATAACTGCTGCGATCAGAGAAAAAAGCGTTTTTACGAAAACCTTTAAGGTAAACGTTTCAATAGTTGTATAGCTAAGGGTTTTCTAACTTTTTCTTTATTTAAAAAATATTCAAGCAAAAAAATCTACTTCAAATCCACATCTAAACTATTGTTTGATATTTCAGCGATCCAAAACTCATCTTAAGTTTATACTATATTTCTAGTAAATAAATACTTGAACGTTTGAATATGTAGGATGTCCCAATAGTTGGACAGAAAATCGACCATGTCTCTAAGGTTGAGCTAGTATGTTCCAATAAATGAACATTATTAAAAATAAACCTCTTTACATAGGAAAAATAATTCATACGATTTTATTAGAAAAAAAGGCATTCAAATAATTAAAATAATTCAGAGAAAATTGTCCAACTATTATTGGAACGTTTACGTTAACCCTTTTCAGTGACTTTTTCATGAATCCAAATAAATGAATAAAAAAAAAATTGATACAGTTCATGATACTAAAAAATGAACATCATCCCCTGAGACGAATTCGAAATTCTATCCAAAACGAAAGTGGATCACAGTGTCCCGATATATCTTCGGACTTAACGGAACAGCGTTGGACGTGACGTTCCTCGAAAAACCGGAAGTCGTCCGCGGAGTCTACATTTTCAGTGGCTACATTTAAAGACTTGGAACTGTCGATAGAAAAAAAAAATAAAATTATAGTGGTACATCGTGCGCTCTTCGAGAGATCGGTGTGGGTGATTTTTTCGTACGGGAGTTATTCGAAACACGCGTGCAAAGAACTTTCCACTCGGATTTTACGAATAACACGAGAGGATTCGTTAATGCTCGCTTCTGGGTTAATTTTGCCCTCCCTCCCCCCACCCCCTCCCCGCTCACTTTTTTTTTCTCTTCTCCCCTCGGCCATTTCGCCTCTGTACATAATTAACCGGGCGCCATATTGTTCCCGATCGAAAATCATTCGCCATTCGAGACGCGTCCCGAGTTTCACGTGTGAGAAAATGCGACAAGATCGCGTCACAGACTCGAAAAATTCGTGTCGCTCGACTTTTTCTCTCCCGTTTTCATTCTTCGCTGCCCTACGCTCTTTTCCTCACTCTCTAAATAGAGAATTCTATGGGTGATCTTTCGAACGTGATCGCCAATGAGAATTAACATTTTTTTTTTGCGT
This sequence comes from Cremastinae sp. A BG-2022a, assembly GCA_030522545.1. Taxonomy (NCBI): domain Eukaryota; kingdom Metazoa; phylum Arthropoda; class Insecta; order Hymenoptera; family Ichneumonidae; species Cremastinae sp. A BG-2022a. The sequence continues at coordinate 44,689 of JAPYYW010000301.1, read as the reverse complement.
CGTGCTTTTCTTTCTTAGCGAAAAATTTGGGTCGATTTTTTCACGATGATTTCTTACTATCCGTGACGAGTCTCGCGACGTTATTTCGATGCTGTTTCTCAAATAGTACGAGGAAAATTAAATTCATGTATTCTTCGAAATATATGTAAATGTGAGATTTTTATTTAGTGAAAATATTTTTTAATTCTTATGTTTATTTTTATTGTGTGCTTTTTTTCGCAACGAGAAAAGTGATTGTACCATTTTGTAAAATTTGTTCCAAATATAAGCTGTTTTTTATTACGAAATCCTAGTTTCGATTTTGAAAAAAAAAAGCAAAATTTGGAATGCGTTACGAAGAAAGTCTTCGGAATCGAAAGAATTCAGGATGATTTCCCTTTCGTTTCTCGAAAGAACGGTTCTGGAGAACATTTCTTCAATCAAAGGCAAAAAACTATCAAAATCGTGGTGACTCACACATTTTATTCTTAAATATATATATCGAATGACGTAAAAGTTTCACTAAATTATTTGATTTTTTCAGGAGAGTGAATAAAAAAAATGTTCTTATGAAACAAAGGTAATTTATTTTACACAGGAGAGAAAAGAGCATCAATAAATATTAAATACAATCTTGCGTAGAGGGATGATTTTTCGATTCGGCGCGTCGTTGGTTAGAATTATTTTCTGTAAGCATTGTAGGGCCCGTTGGGGGCGGTATCCCAGTGGGGTGGAGGAGCGGCGTGCTCCACAGGGGGGTGTCCGTAGTGGACGACTTCGTAGGCGACTTTGGGCTTGGTCAGCTTGAAAATGAGCATCGCTCCGCTGAGGACCAGCGAGAGGAGGCCGAGAGTTAGCGCCTTCCACGTTTTTAGGGCGATCAGAGCGAGAGCCAGGGGTACCAGAGCTGTCGCCTTGAATTTCAGACCGAGCAAGAAAGGAATCATAACCTTCTTCACGAATCCACGACCTGCCGATAAAAATTCAACAATCGATCAAAAAAGCATCCCTTTAAATAATTAAACAATTCAATTATTTCACTTTATTACAAAAAATATTTAAACATATCAAATACGTATTATTTAACGAAGAATTTTTTAAATACGTCAATAATGGAATTAAAAAAATATGTTTGATATTTAAAAATTTACGTATGTGTAGAAAATATTGAAATTTTTTATTGCAGTTTAAAAAAAAATTTCTTTTTAATGTTTAACATTTTTCTGACCTTGCACATTCGAGTCCGAAAGCGGAATGGTGAGACTCCTGGGAACGGAATCAACGAAGGATCTGGGTACGATGTTCGATCCGACGATGGCTTCGGGAAGTGTGGCCTCGAGACGATGACTCGAGAGATAAGAGTCCAATTTTTCGAGCATCAGAGACCGAAGGAGTTCCTTCCTGGCGGGGTCGACACCCTTGTACTCGGCGAGGTCGTCCTCGAGGTTTGTCTCGTCGTGCATCTCCCGCGAGCGCACGATGCTCAAGTCTTGCGTTATCGGGACTCTCTCTTCCTTCACAACGTCACTCAGATACGCCAAAACTTTCGGCTTCACGCAGGATAACATCGATTGGCTATCAGCGCATCTAAAAAATTATTTTATTGGTCTCTAATTTTACAAAATACTATTTATATGATAAAAAAAAGTAAAGTCTTGATACGAAAATAAATAAATTTTAAAATATGTTCTTTAGTTAAAGAATAGTTGATAGTTAAAAGTTAAATTGAAACCATAAATAATTAAATTTTCTTTAGTTAACAATTGAAATTAACACTTCGTTTTTTTTTCATCGATATGGAATATAAAAATAAATGGATAATCGCTGGTGACGATGAATGAATCGAGACGAAACACTTTGATATTCACCTGTAGTAGATATTCTGGAGAACTTCGGAAGTCGTTGCAATGTTCTGTGCCCCGACGACGCCAGCGAGAAGGGCCAGAGAAGCTACCACGAAAAACCTCATGACGGATGAGAAAAAAGTATCGTGCGATCGATTTGCGAGGCCAAACACCGAATGCCTCGTGGTGAAACGACAACGCCGTTTTATAGAGCCGATCGGGGCTCACTTTACGTACGACACTTGAATTTTTATTACGTGGACGTGTCGGAGGAAAAGAAGGAGAGAAGAAAGCACACGCGCCATTGTTATCTAGGGTGACAACGAACGATGATTTCGCCCAACTTTAATTTTCGAATCCGACTGTCTTTTCATTTCCATTTTTATCGAACCACACAACTTTTACCTTTTTTTTTATTGACACTGAAACATTTTTAACTTTGAAAACTACAGAGTCATTGAATCATGGAATTAAATAAAATTATAGAAAATCATCAAGAAAAAATACTAACAATCTTTTTAAATGCAAGAAAGAAATTAAAAAAATTGTGTAATAATATGAAATGATAAAATGTAATCTTAAGCAGTAGAATACGATATATACAATAAAAATATAATATAGTAATAAATGGGGAAAGAAAAAGAACAAATAAACGTACATTTATACTTTCGTACGTCCAGTTTTCACTATTCCAAGATCACACGTGTAAATTTCCGGTTTCTTTTCAAATAGCTCTCTCCTCTCTTAATTTATGCTGATGCAATCCAGGAGACTCGCTTTTTTGGGAAAATAGTGTTACGAGTCTCTTATCAAAAATGCACACGTGATTCCTTGGATAATTTCATATCGTGACGTCGATAACAAACTTTTACTCTCGCCCTCATTGCACTCAAAACAAGAACAAAATAGCATCCAGAGTGCAATAGAAAAATATTGCAGAAATTATATACCAAAAATTCTTGTCAAAAAAATTATCTAATTTTTTTTTACAAAAAGTTTATCTAATGATTTTATTTTTTACGTTATTCATTTATATTTTTTTGTGTACATTAAACTAGATTATAATTACAATAAAAATTATTTCAGAAAAATAAAAGTACTGAAAAAATTATCATACTGGCTAAGGAATAATTTTTTTCGAAGAAAATACAACATATTTTTTTGGACCATTTTTATTACACATCAATCAACAATGCTTTCACATTTTCCCAAATACGTTTTTCCAAAAACGGCACATTGCTTTATCGCACACTTAAACCATGTATACTTAAGAATAAAATTGGGTATATGGCACCCGATCATTTATAAATAAATTCACAAATAAATAAATAAATAAATAATTAAATAAATACTCCATTCAATGCAAGTTCGAGTTCGTAGGAATGTCATCAGATGAGCACTATTTTCCTTTTTTTATCGGTTGATAATTTAATTGCGAAATGGCTTCAATGTTGAAAAAAGTTGCAGAAGAGCAAAGTATCGCGAGATTGAATTTGACAGCGTGATTTTGCGCCTTATTAAGACAACTTAAACAGAGCCGCGAATCGCGACGAATTCTTTGTACACAGCTATTAACAAAGCAGGAAAAAAAACTCCATTTGAATAGAATTTTCAAAAAATCCTATCGAAATCGGGGTAAAACAACGTTCTATTGGAAAAACGAATTATCAATAAAATCCAAGCGATATTTATCCCGGAATAAACAACGATGTTTGTTGAGAATCAGTCAGTATTCCGTATCGATAATCTGCTTCCTGAATAAATTTTCCGATCAATAAAACTTTCCTATAAAGCAACAATATTGTTACTAAATTTTCTCTCTCAAATTCACCAAGTTAACTGTTAAGTAACTAAATAAATAAATAAATAATATCCATGAAAAGAAGAAAAATTTTCCGAAATCGTTTTTTTTGTCCCGTTGCCTCAAATTTCAACAGATTCAGGAATTTCCGCGCTCTGATCGGATATTGGCAATTCGTGCTTCCAATAATTCACATAAATATACAAAACAGGGTACGGGTGAGGTAGTCTCTCACGTTGGGACTTAGAACGTCGCTATGTCTCTTTGTTTTTCTAATTTTTCAATTCGCACGGTCCAATGGTTGGCAGTCTCTTCGAATCTTTATTCCGTGTTTATCGCGCATGGATATATGCGAAGACAGTCCCCACCGTCCTGTCCGAGCCTCGCGGCGGCGAAGTACCGATGAAATCTCTGACTGGAACTGCTCGCACTGTTTCCATCGTTCAGTTCCTGAGGATCCCTGGAAAAAGAAGAAAAAAAACGTAGAGTGAGTGCAATTAATATACGGCGTGCTAATGCCATAGGCACAACGAATAATTACAATGAAATATAATAACAATATAATAATAAAGTATAATATATGATGTAAAAGCTTGAAAAATGGAACCTTTAGGATCTAGGTGCTTAAGATTGTGAGCTGAAACATTATTCATAAGATTTTAATAAAAATTTGCAAAGACATTCTTTGATGCAATGTGCATGTGTGTACCAATTTTTAGGATGATGTACAATATGGAAGTCGAGATATTTATTGGTAAAAATCACAATTTTCGGTACTCCGCCATAAGAGCACGTGTTTGATATTGCGATTTTCAACAATAAATATCTGAACTTCTATACTGCGAAGCCTCATGAAATTTGGCATGGATCTCTGCACAACATCAAAGAATGTTTGTTTAATTTTTTATAAAAATCCAATCAAATTTTTTTTCGACATTTTTGCAATTATATAACAAGCACAATTGACCCTGGACAACCTTGCAATTCGAGTACACTGAGAACAAATTTTCATGGAATCAATAAAATTTCAGTTGATTAAACCAAAATTTTGTTGAATCAACAACATTTCAGTTGAGTAAACCAAAATTTTGTTGAATTAACAAAATTTCACAACATTTTTTTTTCAGTGTATGCTATTCTTTAGTCCATTTGCAACAACTTTTCTCAACGAACTTTTACTCGAGAATCACTTTTTACCTGAGAAAAATTGAGCAGTAACTTTTCGATTTAACTTTCACCCCACAACAACCTTAAATTGGAATCTCGGTGAGTCCTCTCACTACTACTATGATATAATAGTAATATACAATAATATACAATGTATATGATAATAAAATGTTGATTCGGACATTTTGGTGACAGTCCGAAATGTAAAGCGAACACTTTGATGAATTTTGGTCATTTTGATGACAGTCACCGTAAAGCCACCTTTAAATCAAATTTTCTTTATATTTAAAAATAAATATATCGAAATGTCGTAAGGGGTGGCATTGTTGGTCATTGCGAGTTTTACAATTTACAAGAAAAAAGAACATCGTACAGTCAAAACTTTTGTAGTTATTTCGCAAAACGACTTGTCCGCAGATGGCGTTCGATACTGTATGGGTTTCCTGGCAAAAGAATTAGAACGTAAACCATAGGGCACCCCAACTTCAAGACATATAAGGTCTGGTTCCCAGCCCTGTCGGACGCTTGTAACCAATTTTAGTTTTTCATGAATATTTTGGTGTCACCAAAGTGTTCGATCTTTATATTTATTTATATATATAATAATATATATTATATATTATTATAATGTAAGGGTATGATAGTATAAAACGTAATATACGTAATACAAAGAAATATTGTAAACATACATAATTAAAATAACTAATCTAAGAAAAATAGTATTAGGTTAAAAGTAAAGAGTATAAAGAAAATAATAAGGAACGAAGAAGAAAATCTGTCCAATAATAATAGTATGGGAGATTATTTTTACAAGGGAGATTTTTTTTGAGTCGCACGTGACATGATGTAGCAGAAGACAAATTCAATTTCAGCGACGAACGGGCCGAGACGATGTGACAGAAATATCGCCGGAAATGGGAAGAACAATCGAAATTGACCTGCATACGCAATTGTGTCGACTAGCGTAAATAAAAGTAAACAGGACTCGGAGAGAAAGAGAGGACGAAACGAGAATTACTCTTCACGGAATTTATTGGGTTTCACTGCGGTAATTCCCAAATGAGATATTATATTTCGCAAATTTCTAAAAATTTCAGCGTTCCGCTCCGAAATTGAAAAAAAAAAGAAAAATACGGTCATGCTAAATTTGCAGCGAGAAAGTACAAAAGCGGTAGCGAAAGGGGAATAAAGAGTGAGCAAAAAGAGTGTGGAGGAATGGAAAGAAGAAAAACGCGAGACGAAGGAACGCGGGTTTAAAATAAGAACGGAAATCCACGTAGTGTAGCAATGACCTCATTGTCGCAATTCGGAGCGAAGGCGATGGCCACCTTTCTCCTTATGATCCGGAACGTATTCAAACATCGCTCGATACAAAACTTCGTTCATAAACTGCCCGTATTGTGATGCACTTACTCGCGAGGTAATTAAATAAGAAGCACAAAAAATGTCTAGGTACAATTGCACGGAAACTGTCTTGACATTTCTAGAAGCTTCTCGAGCATCGATCATCTTCCAGAGAATACTGATCGCAAAATTCTATTCTGTACTCACAAAAGAATGTCTTCTATTGGGATCTACATGGAGGCGTGGCTAGGGTGCTCTTGAGCAGTATTGAAGAGTGCGTGTGCCTAAAATGTATGTATACTGTCTCAAAATTGCATCCCATTTTTTGGTACAAAATTTTTCACCGCATCAACTTTTATCAGATCTCAATTAGGATCTGACTAGAGGAGTGGCTAGGGTGCACTTGGGTAGTGTTGAAGCGTGCGTGTGCGTAAAACGGATGTACATTGTCTCAAAATTTCGAACCAGATGTCATATCAATTTTAGTCAAATCCCAATTCTTATACTTAATTCTGAAGAATGTCCACGTGGAAATATTTACCTGGAAAGCTCATTAGAAACGAGATTGCTATGCGGTGAAAACAGAGTTGGGTTTTTGTACATGCTGCAGACGAGCCTTTCTCTGCAACTTTCCTCGACGAATCTCATCTGGTTGAAAATCTCGTCAAGCTTCTGAAGGATCGGTCCATAGACAGGATCATCGTAAACAATCGTTTGCTTGCCAGAAGCTGGTGAAACGCTCGGGGAGACTTTGATCGCCATTTGACTCTGACTTGGTCTCGCGATATCACGAACTATCGTCGGGCCAGAGTTTGTTTTAGTCGGCTGGGGATAAACGTTGAACGTCGTCGACTTTACACCAGTCTTCGCTGCTGAATTGGACAAATTGGGCGTCACGACGTTGACGGTGCTCAGAGCGGGCAATTGAATGTTTATGGACCCCGATGGAATTTGGGATACATGGGTTATCGTTCCAGAACTGGCGGTAGACTGGACAGAGGTTCTTCGATTGAATTTGGCATGATCGTCCACCTGTCCACTGTAGGCCATGCTTTGGGCGTGCGAGGACGCTGGTGCGAACTTGTCCTGGTGGTTGAAGACATTCGATGATCTGGCAGGTGGAGCCCCATAAGCGTTCAATGCTGGTGGAGGACCATAAGAGTTCACTGGTGGTGATCCATAAGCATTGGAAGGTGGAGCACCGTAGGAATTCGATGGCGGAGCTCCGTAGGAACTCGACGGTGGTGGTGGAGGACCGTAGGGGTTCGAACTGTAAGACGGTGCAATCGGTATGGAAGCGTCGACGATCGAAGAAACATCATCATTTCGGATCTGATCATCACCAATTCCCCATTCCTTCAATTCAGCCAAGTCCTTGCGCAGCTGCATATGTGGGACTGGATAGTCGTAGCCTTCGTGGTCGTCGCCATGGGAGTGAGGACTGTAATAAGTTGGCACTGGCACTGGAACCGGTACATGGTGGTGGTGGTGTGCAACCTGGTAAAGAGTCGAAGAGTCAGAAACCTCTTTGGACGTTTGCCCAGTTTTTATGACCGGAGGTCATCATTCCAACAGTTTTATTACGATTTCACAAGAATCACCTGGTGATGATGGTGATGGTATCGGTGCGCCTGACTGGAATAGTAACTCGAGCAGAGTTTAAAGACATGGGCGAAAGCCGGCACGAAGAACAGCAATACCTTCAGGAAAAGCTTCTTGGCCGCTCCAATTCCAAATAGAAAAGGTACCACGAAGAAGAATTTCACCTTGATGAGCTTTATTAGCAAAATAAGCGCGAAGAAGCTCAGAAGCAACTTGTTTTTGATGAATTTTTCTGAAAAAAAAAATACAAAAAACAATCAATTCATAGTTTTCTTTTTTGAATCAAACGAAACCAAAAAGAATGTATTCTCACTAATTTTTTTAAAGAATAGTCTTCCTTCCGTCTCGACTTTTCGTTGACCAAAGTCCACACGGATTAGAGCGCCTTTATCGTCAATGTCACGTGGACTGATCTTCAGGGTGGAGCCTTCGAAGAAGTAGTCCGGCAATTGGAGCTCGTAGTCACGTGTCGAGAGAAATTTGACAGCTTTGTCACGAAGAGAGCTCGTTATTTCTTCCAAGGGACTGAGATGTTCCTCGGCTTGATTTTCGTCGCTCTCAGGATCAATCCTGGATTCTAATAGATCGTTCGTTTGCTCATCATCGCCCGAACCTTCCACCAAATTTTCGGTCACGTTTTCGCTATTCTTTGATCGCTCGAAGAGCCCGTCATAGTCGAGATTGTTTTTCCTCAACACGAAACCGTCGAAGACTGTTATATTGTCCCGTTCAACGAATGTGTTATCCAAGTAAGCGTAAGCGTTCTTTTGGATGCAAGAAAACGACATTCTCCTGCTGCAGTCGTTGATGATCCCGTTCCATAATTCGTTCTCGGTCGAATTCCATCCGAGCGCGTACAAATCGATGTACCGCGCGTAAGAACGGAGTCTGTCAAAGCTGAAGAGCTTTGCGTCACATGCGACGAAGTACAACAAAACGTTAAAAACAATAGTCCTCCTTAAGATCATGGTTGATAATGAAAATCCAATAAAATCGATAAGAGACCCGTCGGGGATCAGAGCTCGTTCGATCAACGAAAAAAAAAAACAACACAAGTCCCAGAATTTTTAAAATCTTCAATCAGATTTTCGAGAGTCGCGATCGGATGGAATCTCGACGTTTTTCGTTAAACGCGAAGACGTTCGACGACCTCCTTCGACTAAAATGTCGTATCCCTTTGAAAGACCGTAGCGGGTACAAATTTTTGGAGGATCACGTTCTCTTTGTATAGTTTCCACCTCCACCTGTCCTCCTCGATACTTAATTCCCCCACCTCGAACTCTTTCCCCTTCCCCGCTGGTTTTTTTTTGTTCCGGTCAACCAGGGAAAAAGACGGTCTCACGGATTTGGACGATTTTCGTTCCCTGTTATTATCGGGCCATCTTAGAAATGGAACTTTGTCCAAGCTCGTGATTAATGGTCTCGCGCGATTCCAATAATTCTTCTTGTCGGGCGACGATGCCGGGCGCTAGCTCGTCTCGCGCCTATCCCACTTAGCCGGGTCGCGCTCGAGTCTCGAGACTCCGCGACCTGTTCTTGGCACGCGCACGCACGTCGCTCCGGTACTCCGGGATGCACGTAACACCGCATGAGCTCGGAACGGACACACGGAAAAGCGCGAATCCGAGCCGACAGTTCGTGCGTTCCTCACTTACGAATCATACCAGATCGACCGGTATTTCACCCGTTTTACCTCAATTACCGACCAAAACGTTTACTTTTTTTCCCCGTTCTTCGTTTTTTATTCTTCTATCGTATCTCATCTCCCTTCTCTTTCTCCTGGTGTTCGTTTTTTTTCTTCTTTTTTCACAGTTTTTCCCTCTATATACTGATGAAATTTTGTGCCTGTCCTCGTCGGTTTACACTTTTTTTTCCTTCCTTATTCCCCACCCGGTCGTTCCAGTCTCCCGGTGTAGATTTTCCCCCCGATCTTTGTCTCGCACGTTTTGCCTCGTTTTTTCGATCGCTCGTCCCTCTTCTTCTCTTCGTAACTTTTCGTTTTCTCCCGGCAGCGAGCGACACAGATGCGCTTCTCCCGATCTCTCGCTCAAAACTAACTGGCCGGGCAGTCCTCCGGTCTCCGCGGTTACGAACACCGGGCCCTGGCAAGTGTGTCAGAGATACTCCTACTCTCCCCGCGATCAGGGACTTCCAACCGAGGAAGGTCATTATCTTCGGAGCGCGCCAATGTTCCGACTCGCTCGCGCTCGCTCTCTTTTCCGCGCTTCCCTCCTCCTCTCTCCCGATAATAATTCCCGAGTTACGGAGTGCATTAAATTTTTGCGATTATACACAATGACTTCGCGATTGTTATTGCATCAATGGGACCTGCGTCGCTTTTCTCACGTACTCGGCTCCCATTGATCTTCATTTCTATCCTCTCCTTTTGCGAAACCGATTATTCTCCTCTACATTTATTAAGGTAGTATACTACGGAAAAACCGTTACCGCGTAATCGAGCTCAAATTTGGTACACTCTCAATTTGTATGTCTATACGTGTCTCTACAAAATTTCAAACCGATTCACTTATACGTTTACGAGATATTTATTGACGAAAATCAGTACAATTTTCTGTACCGTCCAATATAAGAGCACGTGTTTGATATTGCGATCTTTAATTGTAAATATCTGACAAAGCTGACCTTAGTTTTTTAAAAAGATTATATGATTATTTTTTTCAACGATTTTCATTTCAAGTATCACTTTGGGTGACGTTCAGATCACTTTGGGTGACGTTGAATTTCAAGTATGTTGTTCTTGAAACAATTTTGTAACAATTTTTCTTAATAAGCTTGAGCTCAAAAATCACATGGTACGGAGAAAAAACAAACCAAAGTTAGCCTCAAATGCACTTCTAATTAGAATACGTCTATTTAGGATTATGTTGGAAATTGGTATAGTCGATCTTTAATATGTAACCCATATGCGTACCAAATTTGAAGAGATTTCACAACGTAGAAACTGAGATATTTATTGTCAAATATCCCAATTTTCAATGCTCTCCCCATAAGATCCCGTGTTAAATATTGCCATTTTCAATCCTAAGTATCTTAACATCTAAATGGTGAACATTCTTAAAATTTAGCATATTTCTTTATTGTAATTCAAAGAAAAAATTATGGTCCTCATAATCCTCATCATTTATAAAGAATCTCAGTTTTTTCTGCTCTCCCATAAAAGCACGCGTTAAATATTACGATCTTCAAATTTGGTACAGCTTTTTATGGTACTTCAGAGCAGCTTTAATTAATTTTATTTTTAATCCTAAAAAAAAATTTTTTCCTAATTTTCATACATACGTATCAAGTACAAATTATTTTGGATGACACAGAATTTAAGCATGTTGCTCTTGAATCAATTAGTAACAACTTTTTATAATAAACTCATAAGCTGTACAATCGTACGAAAAAAAAACTGAGATAAAAATTTTCTATTTTCACTGTCATGGATGTACTACCTTAAAATTTTTATTACTCAGTGATAAAAACACTCTGGTGAAACCAATTTTTAATTTATCCTGAAAATGATAATAACCGAGTGATAAAAACCAAAAGTCGGCCACTATTTACGCAATTACGTGATAAACATTAGCAACTGGATCAGTTTTTCCGATCTTTCTCTCAATCGTCCAAGATTAATACCAATGGGTGTATCTGTCGCTGACACGGATCGCTTCGTATAATGATAATGCATAATGACAGACGACTATTTACCTCGAAAGCTGAACATGTCACGAATCCACATGCGTCACGAATCAAATCATCTTGTTTCCATTAATAACCAGTCTCATAAAGACTGTAATTTTCAATTTTAGATTTTCAGGATCGATTGTAGAATTTTTGTTTCTTTATTGCAATTAAATAAAATCGATTTATAGATCCTAATGAAATTGTAAAAAACATTGTGAATGTAATTTTCTTTTTTGAGTGTTTTAGATTACTCTAGGTTAATTCAGATTGATATAGAATTTAGAAATAAATCTCGAGTTTTACTTAATTATACTAAAAATTGTTTGAATTCGTTTGGATTATTTTTTCAATGAATTAAAACAAGAAATTTATCATTCGGTAAACAATTTATTTATAATATACAATATTATTAAAAATGGAAAAGATGTTGACATAAAAAACTGAATTTTCAAGAATTGCATTATAGATAAATTAAATGACAAGAAAACTTCATAGCTAATAAAATTGATATTAAAGAGAATCTTACAAACATTACTATTTAATATTATTCTTGACATTTAAGTCGTAATTAAAGAAAAATTAAAAATAAAAGAAAAGCTTCTTCACAACTTTATTGTTTATCGTAAAAAAATCAAAACTTTTAGCGAAATAAGAATATTAGCAGTCATCGTTTTAAGAATCAGAGAGATGGTAATAATGTTCGAAAGTCGTGAATAAAAATAATGCAAAAATATGCTGATATCAGATTTCCAATTAAATATTAATATCCAAACGAAAAGAAAGTCATCGGCAAATTTGAATTTGATATAAAAACTCGATATTTCATAATTTCAATAATTTTTTTGTCACATTTATTCGATATTTATCATTTTTTTACCAGTCAATATAGAAAAAGTTTGCGGCAATCTGTAAATATACGAACCGCATGAGAAAATGCCTGAATTGGATAAAGAGGAGAGATAATTTGTGTGAGAAAGAGCTTGAACGAAAGTCGCCCGTGCAGCGTGAAGATCGAGCGGCTGGCTCGGAATTTGTTGAAATCGCTGCAACCGCAAGGAGAGCTGCGAATGTTTGATGAGGATTCGGATAAGAGTTGAACGGTACGCGAAGGAAAATTTGAGGCTTTCCATATTGCCGTGTGGCTGCAAGGTCGTTAGTTTCCAACGGCCACGCTCCGCTTCCTGGACCGAGCGCAGCGCCCACAGAGCGTTGCGATACTTCCGTGCCCACGTTTTTTCCGCACCCGGTGCATTAATCCCGCCTGAGGCTTACACGCAATATTTTCATCCGCTTTTGTCACGAATAAAAAATAAAAGAAAAACCACGAGCGAGCAAACAATCGTAATAAGCCATTTCAAATTTTTCCCTTACGGAGATCATATTTTGCTCAGTTTGGCTCATCATGAAGTCCAATTAACAAAAAAAAAATGACTCGTTGAGTTTTGCTTTTTATTCTATTACGATTTTTTATGATTATTCTCAACCACTATTATTTTACAGTAAATTGTAACGGTGCATGGATTAATTTTTAGCATATTTTAATTTTTTATCGATATTCGCTTACAAAGAATTTTCAATGAGATTAAACAATTTAATAAAGTTGAAAAAAGAATGTAAAAGACTAAAATTAAATATAAAAAATGAAATCACGTAATTTGTGACATACGAAGATGAAACCGGTAGACGGTGACAGAAAATTATCATATCAAAGATCATATTTTTACTCAGTTGATTTATTATGAAGGGCTATTAACAAAAAAAAATGACTCGTTGAGTTTTCTTTTTATTCTATTACGATTTTTTATGATTATTCTCAACCACAATTATTTTACAATAAATCGTAACGGTACATGGATTAATTTTTAGCATTTTTTATTTTTTATCATTATTTATTTACAAAGAATAATTTTCCATGAGATTTTTAGCTTGAAAATTTAATAAAGTTAAAATAAAATTCAAATGACTAAAATTAAATGTGAGAAATGAAATAGACGATAGACGGTGACAGAAAATTACCATACCAAAGATCATATATTTACTGCGTTTACCATGCAGTGCAATTAACAAAAAAAATGACTCGTTGAATTTTGCTTTTTATTCTATCACGATTTTTCATGATAATTTTCAACCACAATTATTTTAAAGTAAATCACAACGGTACATTAATTTTTAAAATATTTTTATTTTTTTATCGATATTTATTAACAAAGAAAAATTTTCAATGAGATTTTTGGCTCGAAAATTTAATAACGTCAAAAAAAAATCGAATAGACTAAAATTAAATATAAAAAATGAAATAACGTCATTTGTAACATTATATGATTAATACGAAATGAAACCGGTAGACGGTGACAGAAAATTATCGTACTCCAATTTCTATTCTACCGATTAAAATTTTGAAAATTATGGAGTAGGAGACAAAATGTGTATTTAAATTTCTTTGGTAAACAGATACATCAATAGTTTGGAGCGGAACAGGTAATTTTAGAGGAGCTGGGCCAACCGGTCGATGACGACAAATTCAAGCGGAGAGAAGCAACGAGCAGTTGGAATTTCATTGACCCACAATCCGTGCGGACCGAACATTAATAGTTGGGTCGTTAGGTCACAGATTTTCATACTCTTTATTTTTTACGAGAGAAAAAAAAACATAAATGACTGCGTTTTTTTTGTCCGAACGAGTATCACCGACTGTACAGTAATTACATGAAAAACAAAGGAGGAAGAAGTAGAAAATAAAAAAAGAGCGCCTATCGCTTCAGAAGTTTCAACGACTCGATTGCTAACTTCCTCAATCATCAACGAAAAAGAGGTCTCAAATGTCTTTTTTTTTGCTTCTAATTTCTTTCTAACGAATCTTGGATCTATTAGGTTCCCGATGGTAATTTGTGAGATTTTGGAAGAAAGAATGTAATTAGGATTTACGTGGATACGATGATGGATCGGAAGACACTCGGGAGCTAAATCGTCTGCGAAAGAACCGGTTCAAATGATGTGAATACTGAAACGGTGCTCGAGCAAACACCTATAACAGTGTCTCTAAGTAGAATTACCTTTTTGAATTATTTTCTTACCGGATTGCAGATGTCATATTTTCTCAACAACCCAGAATCTTTATTATTTTAACCTTTTTCTACTTAAATATTTTCCAAGATTTTTCAGTCAACATCCATTTTATTAAATGAAAAATTAATTTCTCTTTGGTAAAATAATTATATAAGACATATTCATTGTTTTAAATTTTATTATCAATTAATTATTTCATTATTTATTTATTATTCATCAATGGGCAATTAATAAATATTAAAATGTATACTTAATTTTAATTATTTAAAAAAAATTCCTAAAAATGGTTAATTTTGACATTTTTTCCATAGAAGAAATTATTTCAACATAAAATGGAGTTGAGTCAAATGATAAAATGAGGTAAAATGAGGAAATATACGTGTTGCGTGAGATGAAATAAAGTGGATTTGATTTGCACTTGGAGAAATAGAAGAATGAAGGAGACGTTCGTGCATTCGTGCGTGTATTTAGTGGCATACCGCGTCGGAACTTCCGGTTCGGAGATAAAGAGCGAGAGCGTGCCGGGAGTCTCGGCTCCGAGGAAAGTGAATCGACGTAGTCTCTGGGACAGGTGCCTATTTCTGTAACCTTGGTAGAAACGGAGACGCGACACGAGAAGTAAATTCAATTGCGACGGAAAGTGTACTCATTCGATGAATACAATCTTTCTTCAATAAACTGACTTTCGCAAAATTAGACATTTTTTTGTTATATAACTTAAGCATGTATGGGACAGACTATTTACTCTATCCGAGCATAGAGTAAATTCTTGACGTTTGATTCGTAAAATTTAGACTCTAACTTTTGCTAAAAAATAGTCAATTTTTTGAGTCTTAGTTTGATGACTGATTTAGAAACTTGAGCATATTTTAAAAATAATTTAAAAATTTTTTTATTGTTTAAAACGACTGAATAAAAAAAAAATTAGTTAAATATTTTGTAATTATTTTTAAAACGAACACTCTTATGAATATATAAAAAAAATTTACAAGAATTTCATATTTAAAAATTTGTATTCAGTGCAAATTTGGCAATTTTGGAATATTTGATAACTCTTAAACCATTCGGTAAAACGATTTAAAATTTGGCCCAAAATTTGTCCATACGCTTAAGAACAAAATACCAAAAATTTGTCAAATTCTTATATTTTTAAAATATCACTCATACATCCTTAACAATGATAAGAAAAAGCTTTCGCTTGATCCTAGCGAGATTGATTTAAGGAAGAAAAACGAGTCTCGCACGCCGAAAGTAGATTTTTTTTCTTCATTTTTCATTATTTCTCGAGTTTTGATAACGCGTTTGGGATCAAGCAAAATTATCGAAGCGCCTCGTTTCAGTACCGGGTTGCTCGATCACTGGGTTGACTAACGGTTGACGGAAGAACGAAAACGCACTCGACAAGCGCGCTGACGCGCCTTATTCCTCTAGTACTCTCCTTCTCCAGAGTCTTCGGTTTCTCGATGACGCTTGTAAGCTCGCGAGCGCAAACATTCGTTAAAAAGGGTGTCGCCCGATTCCGGCCGAGGCAGACCAAGCGAAGAGTGCTATTTCCGCACTCTTCGTGTCAGCATTCGTAGCTTTCGCCTTTGCGATAAAATACTCAATATATTTTCTATATGCGTATTTATTTATTTTTCTATATATTACTGAATATTATCCGATATTTTTTTCTTAATATTTTTTTTTTATTTTTTTAATTTATTTATAATAAGCCATAACGTGGCGAGATTTTTTCGAATAATGAATTTTCATTCCTCAAAAATATCGAATCTTTATTGTCTTTTTCAACAAATACTTTCCGCAAATTCAAATAAATATTTGAATTGTAATATATTGAATAGCCGAGGCAGACCAAGCGAAGAATACAATTTTCGTACTCTTCGTGTCAGGATTCGTATAGCTTTCGCCTTTGCGATAAAAAAACTCTATATTTTCTATATATATATTTATTTTTCTATATAGTGTATTATTAAATATTATCCTATATTTCTCTCAATATTTTTTTTATTTATTGTTTTATAAGGCATTACGTGGCACGATTTTTTCGAATAATGGATTTTCATTCCTTAAAAATATCGAATCTTTATTGTGTTGTTTTCAACAAATACTTTTTACAAATTCAAATAAATATTTGAATTTTAATCTACTGAACGTACATTCATTTTCAATTGTGTTAAATTCGTGTCGTATCGTGTTAAATTTTTTTAATAATATATTTTAGAATTATAATGATTGAAAGAAAATATATGAAATTGTGCTTGTAAATATACTCATATACAGATAGAGTAATTTTGATAACGAGGATGCAATCAAGTGCTTTTAAAACGAGTTTACATTTAACCAATTGAAACTCTGAGTACTGAATAAGCATAGTGAAAAATATGTTCACTTCAAGCGTATTTATTTTCCAAATTATGGAAAAATTTACTTCGTGTTTGGTTTCTCTCAAATACACAAGCATAAATGTCAATATTTTTCGACACGAACATACAGTCCTTCTTCTGGGCAATAAACAAAGAGTTTCTCGATCATCCAACCAAATGAGATAGAATTGGGTGGAAACTCAATTTTTAAGCGATAATTATTGGGAAAGATCCAATATTTGATTCTTTTTTATTTATATTTAATTTTTTATACATCTTGATATGATGATTTAAAAAAATTTAGTAAATTCTCATGAAAATATCTTTGAAAAATTATTCCGTTATTCAATAACCTATAAAATAGTCGATTATTTAACCTAGTGGGCAAGACATATTTCTTCATTTTTAATTAATTTAAACGATTTTTTTTTCATAAAATTGACAGTTTTGTATTAACTCATGAGATTCTTAGAAAAATGTAATTATTTAAATATGTATTTATATATTTAAATTTAAAATATTTTAATACAAATAATGTTCTGTAATCTACTGATTGTTATTAGCCATGTGCGCCAATTGTTCTTTTATTGATATTGTAAATTAATGCTGTTTAATTTAAGTTAACTTTTTAACTTAATTTTTTAATTAATTACGTAAAGGATAAATCTTGTAAAATTTTTTTAAATATCTTAAATCATCATAAGTGTAGTAATTATTCTGTATAATTCCCTGTGTGTTTTAAAATATCGATTTCACACATTTTTTATATGCACTTCTCAACCGTGAATTAATTACAAACAGCAATAAAGAATACTTTCCTCTGGTAACCTCGAATTATTAATTCGCGAAAGCATCTTCTATGAAGTTATAAATAAAAGTTTATATCGGCTTGAAATTTATTATTACAAAAAAAAATCCCATTATTTTGATGAACTGCTCGATTTTGCGAGTCATTGTCTTGCGAAAATATAAAGGTGTATTGATGGCATGTGTGATTGGAAGTTAAAGATCCAAGTCGGCCTCGTCTTTTCCTGGGGATACCTGGCTATGTTTTACGGTCCGGTAATGTTCCGTATAAACGGAGACAATTAGGAGTGAATGATTGCTCGCCGTACTACAAACCGTCGCTTTACCAAATGATGAGCGATGAAGCCCTCGAGTCAAAACGTTTAAATACATTGGCTCTTTAAAGACGAGAAGTGCTCTCGCTTTCGAACACTCCAAAGAACTACACGAATAATTGGGTTCACATTTTTCTGTCATAATTCCTCCAGAGATTCTAATGTCCGGTGAAATCTAATAACCAAACCGGTAAAATTTTTTGTACTAAAAAAAAAGTAAAATTTTTCATTCAAAGTTGGATCATTTACGGTAAAAAATGTTCGAGTAATAATACGTCTACGCACTGAAAAAAAAGTTCAGTGGCATGAACTAAACTAAAGTAATTTTGAATTATATATTTTTTAATTCAATCTATCATTTTTTTCGTGTTGAGAATACAAAGCATACAAACAAAAATTTAGTTTAATTAAATAAAAATGTCAAGTTAAATTCAGTTGATTCAATTTAGTTTATTCAATCGCACTTTTTTCTCAGTGAATCATTCGGTGAAAACGTTCAGGACGGTCGAATTTTTATCTAATAAACAGTGATTCTTTTTTTACCAATCCTTTAAATAAATACCATGCATAGATTAAGAAATATTAATTCTTTTTCGTTCGAAAGCTCGAACAATAAAAAATTTTCTTCTTCATCGCGAGCTCAATTGACCTCAAGACTGTTTTCTCTCGATTATCATTTATATGGTAAATTCCATCATAAAGTTCATTTAGAAACGATAAACTGACTTAGCGAACGATGAACCACAGAGAGGCTCATGCGAGGAAAAACTATAAAAAAAGAACGTTAAGGTTAATTTCTTGATTGATAGTCATCAGCATTGCCTTTGATTCAAAATTAAAAACAAAGTGAAAATAAATGTACATGCCATTAAAAAAAAAATTAAATACATGTAATTGGAAGACGAAAAATCCAAATAACTCTGAACTTTAAAAATAACCAAAAAAATTTTGAAAATTGACACAAATTCGTAACGAGCAGAAGCAAACAATAAACGAGAATAAAAAAAAAGAAGAAAAGAATGAAAAATATTTCTCGCGCATGACAGAGTTCTCGTGCAAGGAATATTCACGTTATTTCTATACATCATTAAACAAAAAAATTGACGAGCTTGTGTCCATTGTCTACGAATACTTCGT
Source organism: Cremastinae sp. A BG-2022a (assembly GCA_030522545.1). Classification (NCBI taxonomy): domain Eukaryota; kingdom Metazoa; phylum Arthropoda; class Insecta; order Hymenoptera; family Ichneumonidae; species Cremastinae sp. A BG-2022a. The sequence continues at coordinate 25,572 of JAPYYW010000301.1, read as the reverse complement.
GGTATTTTTCGAGTCTTTTTGATAAAATTTCAGCCTTGCGTCGTGGTTCCGAAAAATAATTTGCGTTAATACGGTTTATTCGTGCGCGCTCAAAAATGCGAGTAAAATAATGTGGAAGACAGCGAGCGACGCAGCTATGTCGGCACACGTAAATTATCTGGGTCGCTCACCCGGTTTCTCTCGGCGCCAGCCGATTTCAATGCCGAAAAAGAGAGAATGAAAACAGGCGAGGAGAAAGACACTTTTTCCCCGCGTGCGAGAAAATATGCGTAGAGATTTTGGAGAACAAACAACATTTTTTTAAAATCGATAATAAATAGAATTGAATAATGAAGGAAGAAGAAAAAGGTCAAAAATAGCAAAATGAAGATTTGATGAAAAAAACGTGTACGTAGCAATTTTATGGTGTAGTACATCCACGACAATCGAATCAAACATTTTTATCATAGTTTTTCTCCGTACCATGTGGTTTTACAGCTCAAGCTTTAAAAAATTGTGTTACTAAAATTGATTCAAGAACAAGATACTTGAAATTCAAAGTCATTCAAAGTGATACGTATTTAGAAATATTAGAAAAAAAAATTTTTTAGAATTAAAAAAAATTAATCGAATCTTCGTTGAAGTACTATAAAAAACAGTATCAAATTTCAAGAAGTTTGACTTCTTATATGTCAAGATATTTAAAGTTGGAGATCGCAATATTTAACACGTGCTCTTATGGGAGAGTAGAAAAATGGTGATTCTCGATAATAAATATCTCGAATTCTATATGCAGAGAAACTTCTTAAAATTTAATACACATATGTACATGACATCAAAGATAGTTTATCCATAATTTTAAAAAATTTTTTAAAAAATCATTTTGTTGATGTACCACCTTAAGGGTGTTGAGTCCGTAGAGCAAAAAATCAAAAGTTTATTAAGAAAAAAAAATTTATTAAGAAAAGTTACTGCAAATCAACTGAAGAGCAACATATTTGAATTTCAAGATCATCCAATGACAGATCTATGCGATTGCACAAAAAAATTATCAAATTTTTTTGAAAAATTTCACTCAAATTAGGAAGCTTGTTACTGAGATATTTATTATACAAAATTGCAACTTCAAACACGTGCTCTTATATAAGAAGGTACAAAAAATAGCCATTTTTAACAATTAATATCTTAATGAGGAGCTTCCTAATCGTCGTGAAATTTTTACACAACCTTTTACAGATGTTACTTAACATTATGTAAAATTTTCAATAATTTTCCATCATTATCATTTTCGAATACAACATCCTTAAGAAGCGAAAATATAGCTGCTAGAAAAAAGAAAGAAGAAGCGAACAAAATCGGCCCCGATCGCTCCGTCAACACACGAGCGGCCTATACGCAATGTGTGAACCGTTAGCTTCCACTTACAATGAATGTATATATAGCAGCCGATTCGTTTCGTCGTCCTCGTCGTTTGTAAGACGACTCGCTTCATTTTTCTTCGCGTTCATTCTCTCAACTTATTTTCTCTTATTTCTCAGCCCTCTCGGCACTTTTCTCAGAATCGCGTTCAAATAGAAGCTCTCATGATAAATAAAATCAATTCTTTCTCCATCTTTTTATCCAAATAAATCGAAAGTATCGGTAAAGGAAAAGATACCAACGATCGGCAAGGCTTGCCAACCGTTGGTGATATACCGATCGTCGTTCGAGAATCGTTCTTTATTTTCGTTTGTTACCAACCGATTTTTTCCATTTTTCAAGAGGTTCGAGCGATCGCCGCGTCGAGCGCTGTCTGAAAATTTAAAAAATCTTAATCATACAATTTAAAAAAATCAGTATTCAATGAATTCGTTCGAAAACACAGTTTTGAGAATAATAAATATGTATTATTGTTTTATTAATAACAAATACAAAAATTTGAATGATTTTGAAAAAGTTATGCCGCGATTGGATTCGGTTTTGGAGTTCTGTTGGCCACGGCAGATTTTCTCACGGCGACGACGCGAGTTCCCGAATTCAGTATTCGATCCGCAATTTCATAATTTTGCCACTTCTTGGCATAATTTTCCCGCGGCGAGGAAGAATCGCCTGCATCGGTTCTTCTCTCGAATCCGGGTTTTTTCTTCGTTTCGGTCTTGAAGTCGTCATTTCTGGGGTAATTATTTAAAATCTTGCTCGTCGAATTGTTCTTTGGTCTTGCTGATAAATCAGTTAAATTCCAGGCCTTCCAGGGACTCCAAGTTCCGGTCTCGTTGAAGTGCCTCTCGTCGAAATAGTTTTGCCCCGAGTTCATTTTTTTCTCGTCGGAATTGTTCTCGGATGAAAAATTTTCCGGCTGCATTGTCGGCGGTGCGTCGATACTTTGGTAAAAATTCGAATTGTTCGAGGGATAAACGAGCTGGGGCTGCTCGTTTCCGGTCGACATCGACATACGATTGCTGAAGCTTCTTCCCCAACCACCGCCTCCGCCACCGCCACCAGAATAATCGTAACCGCCTCCGCCGCTCGATGGAACTCCGTAGCTCGATGGCGGCGGTGCACCGTAACTGTCCTGCGGTGCTCCGCCTCCACCGCCGCTCGAAGCTTTCGTCAGCAGCACGATTTCCTTATAAGGCCCTTCGAAAAATCATTTAAATAATTTAAGGATGTCTTTCAAGTCAAGTTGAATACTTTTTACAATTCTTTTTTTGGAACATGCTTTTTACTGTAATTAAAGAATATTAAAATAAAGGATCAAATTTTTAGGAATGAAGAATTATCGTGGTGATCCAAGAATTATATTTAGTAACATAAAAACTTTTATTAAAGTTGTTCTTTTTATGAAGGTTATAGGAAACCTGTCAATGCTTGGTGTATTACTATATAAAGAGCTCTGAGTAACGGTTTATCGTCATTTATTGTTAATAATTAATAAATAAGGCCGGCGACCTCAAGTTTTTCTTTGTCCTACAGATTAAAAAATGTTTAATTAATATAACAAATCGTTTTTATAAAGAGTCACTCATGTGCAAAACAATTGCTTTTTGAAAATAAAGGTAGGGAATTGTGTTCTCGCATCTACTCAATAGTTAAAAATCGAATTTTCAATCTCAAATATCTTCGTTAAAAAGTCGGGAAGGGCATATTTTTTTGTGCGCATTTTGTAGATTGGAAGTTTTCCTATCGTTTGAATCTAAAAACACACATTTCTATCATGATTGACTTTTTTGATAGACATCCTTAAGTTGGAGTCGCGTAAAATTGTTTGAGACAGAATTTCTTCTTAAAAATTAGCACTAATCTTTTTTGAGGTCATGACGAAATGTATGCCAAATTTTATGAAGCTCTACCATCTATAGTGATCGAGATATTAATTGTTGAAAGTTGTCACATTTTTGCATAAGAGCCCATGTTGAAAGTGGCAATTTTTAAAGATAAATATCTCTATAGCCACATGGTGAAGCCTCTTTGAATTTTGCACACATGTTAATATAATATCAAAGAAGATCAGTAGAAATTTTGAAAAAATTCTGTCTCAAAAAAATTCAAGTGATGATTTCACATTTAGTTAACACGTACAGCTGAACTTTTGAATAGGCTGTCACGCGACTTCACTTCTCTACTCAAGACCATATTTTAAATTAAATTTGGCATTTTAAAACTGCAAAAGAGTTTTTTTTGAGTAAATTTATTCCAAAATAGTTAATTTGTTTTTTATAGCAGCTACATTCAAGATGAAATACGAAAAAATAGTGTCAAGAGTAGAGAAGTGAAGAGTACAGTTAACGTACTGCCCTCCTATCTAAAAGCATGAAAAAACGACACTACAATGAGTCACGATTTAAGGTGATTGATCTGTGACAGTCAAATTTCAAAGTTTTTCGTATTTTGATGACGTTTTTCTAACGTTCACAGTGATTTGCGAGATTAAGTTTATTAAGAAAAGTTGTTGCAAATGTATTAAAAAAAAATGTGAATTCAAGATTATTCACGGTCAGAAATAATAGATATACTTGGTGTATAACAATTTTTTAACGATAGATTTCTCTAAAACATTAAACAAAGTTTCTTCTATGTTATATAAAAGTGTCTGCAAAATTTTTGGAAAACTTCCAAACTTCGTCTGGAATTCGAGATATTTATTGTTGAAAATTGTAGTTTTAACACGCGCTCTTATGAAGAGTGTATTAAAAAAATGTGTTATTTGTCATTAAACATCTCAACTTCCGTACGGTGAAACCTTCTAAAATTTGATACACATATGTATATGACGTTAAATAAAGTTTATGCAAAATTTTAACGAAATCTATTTACGCTTATTTTTCAGACCAACCATCTCAAAGCCGATTTAAGTCCTAGCTGTAACATTATTTTATTGGAATTCAAGTATTGTCCCTAAACGAAAATAAAAATTCATGAAACTGGTAAGATTATAAAAAAATTAAGTAAAAAAAAACGAGTATTGTCCCTAAATAAAAATAGAAATTCATGAAACTTGGCAAGATTGTTAAAAAAATACAAAATAAAAAGTAATAAGTAAAATCTAAAGAATAGTTTTAAAGAACCGTTTTTTGAAATGACTTTTAAAACAAGTTTTAACAATTAAACGTTGAAATATACAGTATAATTTACCAATATCCAAAAATTTAAATTCTTTCATTTGCGAAAAGAGTTTAAAAAGAAATCTCGTAAACTTACCACCTCCTCCTCCTCCGCCACCGCCGCCTCCACCACCACCACCTTTGCCTTTCAGACTCATTAGTTTCATTATCAACATCGCCTTCGATACCATCAACGACATTCCTGCCATCATCATTCCTTTCATAGACATCATTCCTGCCCAAGCTAGGATGTAAAAAATCACAAATCAATAAAAAATAAACGAACGTGACAATATATTTAAAGATGTAAGAGCGATATTTTTTTAAATATGAGAATTTCATAAATTTTTGGCATTTTGTTCTTAAGCACATGGCAAAATTTTGTGCCAAATTTGAAATCGTTTTACTGAATGGGTTAAAAGTTATTATTATTTATAATAGTATATAATTATATGTGATAATATTATATATTATGTATAATAATATAATATAATATATTATAATATAAATAGTAAATCAACTCCACAGTAGCTGATGAGATTTAATATTGCTTCTTATGGAGAATCCGTAAATTTGCATCGAACATAATTTAAAAAATATAAGATTCCAGTAAAATGTTTATTATATATTCTTAGCAGTGTTTATTTTATATAGACAGTAATCTCAAAACGTTTTAATGAAATTTTGTTATTTAATTATTTAAACAATAAAAAATGTTTAAATTATTGCAAAAAATATACTTAAGTGACTAATTAATAATCAAACTAAGATTCAAAAAATTGAAAATTTCTTAGCTCAAGCCATAGTCTGGGCTTTATGAATTTAACATCGAGAATTCACTTTTTGCTGGAATTTTCAGTCCCATAATTCCTTAATATTTAACGTACGGTCAGCAAATGTGGAAGAGATAAACGGAATTAAAATTAGGCAGTGGTGATACGAACCCATTAGTTTCATCTTGCCCATCATCATCATCATCATCATCATCTTCTTGCACTTTCCGCCGCCCTTCCCGCCCCCGCCGCCCTTGCCACGTCCCTCGACCACTTCACTGTCGTCGAACATCAAGTCAATCTGATTTCGTTCTCGTCTGCCATTCGACCTCGGCAGTTCGATTCTGAGGGCGAAGGAGTCGAAGAAGTCTTCGATGCTTCTGTCAATTTTACCAACCTCCCCATTGACGTTCATCATCGCTCTCCTCTCAGCAGTATTTTTAGGCAACGCTCGCGTTTTCACGAATTTTATCGTCGATCCCCAAAGATTTATCTGATCGAGACGCGCTATCGAGTCGATGAATCTCGCCATCCGATCCCGGAAGCAATTCATTGAAAAGTCGAGAATGCACAGAGTTATGTCTCGAGATGGGAATTCGGGAAAACGGTCGTTGACGTCGGAAACGTTGATCGCAGGAACGACCCGGATGTCGATTTTCACGCCATTTTTTCTATAATTAAAGATCGGTCTCGCTGGCTTCGAACGATCTTCGTTGGTCTCGTAATTGCCCAGTGCCTGATTGCCGACTCGATTTTCAGAAATCATCGCGCTGACTGGCCAGAGGCACAACAAACAGAACACGAAAAATTTGAACATCATTGGCAATTGCCGTACGATGTCAAAATGCAGATTCAAGATACTAAAAATTTTGTTTTTTGTTTTTTTTTTAATCACTTTTGATCAGTCGCACAACGTCGTATATATTCCGACTCCGAGTATTCGGAAGCTCTAAAGCACTCCTACGTACCGAAACACTGTGGCGCAAGATGGCGAATTCGCTGATTTTATAGTAGAATATTCATGTCACTCGAACAAAAGATTTGAATTTTTTTTCGAAAACTCGTCACGATCGGCACCATTCTCAAGTACATATTAATAATGGAAATAACGAAGCGCTATTACATCCGATTTGTCGCTTTGTACGAATTGGCTAAAGAGGCAGCAGGAGTGGTGGAATTAACAACTGGGATCCCGGATCGGATTCCAAGCTCCTGGATATTTCTATTACGTCGATCTTCAACTTGGAGTCGAGTAACTGTTTCCCAAATGAACTTCCAACACCGCAGCTTCTTGTTTGTGGATTCGAGCTCTGTGAATCGGATCAATTTTGTCACGATTCTTTCAAATTATGAAAAAAGTACACGATTAACATAATTAAATCGTTTCTATGGTGCAATCGCGGTAAGTACGTGACAAATTGAAAAATATGTGTAAAATTTGTTTAAAAACTAATACACATAAATTAAATTTCCTGCCCTTAAAAATAATTTCTTAAATTAAAAAAAAAATATTCAAAAGAATTCATTATAAAATTTTATTAAGTTTATTCACTATTCATTTCATCTACGGTGCAAGCATGGTAAGTACGTGATAAATTTAAAAATATGTGGAAAATTTGTTTAAAAGCCAATATACATGAATTAAATTTCTTATCTTTTAAAAATAATTTCTTAAATTAAAGAAAAATATTCGAATCACTCTAAGATTTTATTAAGGTCTAATCAAATATTAATTTATTATTTTTACCACTAATTATTGCGAAAAAAATTGTACGGTAAAATGCTTACATATTTTACAAGCATATTCTATATTTTACCAAAAGCTTTAAGTAAATATTTTCAATTATACAGTTAAACAGCTAAATAACAGCAATATGTAAAATAGTTAATCGGTTAATAAATTTTACCTATACATCACTTACGATAAATTTTTTGAAGACTGTACCGAATCGCATGATTTTAATTCTGAAAAACACGTTCGAATTCACGATTTTTTAGCGAATTTTTTATTCTTAAAAAAAACGACAAAAATAAAATCACTGAAAAGTAGGTGATTAAAAAAGGAATTGAAACATAAGTAGCCCAATAAAATAAGTCAAAAATTGTAAAAAAAAATATTTATTTATTTTGTGTCATAAAATGTTCAACAATAAATACGATGTGTATAAAAACATATACAAAAATGGCGCTCAGGAGGATCGCGAGGGTCAGTCGCGAAGGCCATCTACTTAGAACCTAAGCAACAATTTTAATTGAGAGACATGACAATGGCGAACATGTGAATATCTCTGAATTATTATAAACGACGTTTGAACGTGATACGATGATGATGAGTTGAATAAATAAAACAAAAAAACAAATTTATTTATTTTTAAGCATATGAAAAGTGTGAGGTGTAAAAAAATAAATGATCGAGCAAGTGAGTCACGAGGATGGAAACATTTTTCGAGCTCTAATAACGAGCGAAACTCTAAAAAAAACAACAATAATTTCGAGATTAAATAATTTTTTGAATTAGTTTATAAATTACATCGTTAATTACTTATTTAAAAAGTATCTCTTTCTAAATCAATTTTCAATACTAATTTGTAAAAAAAACTAATATTGGAACATTGACGTTGAAAACAATTGGTGTCATTTTTTTTTGGATTTAATCGATTAACTTATCAATGTTGCGTCGATTGCGAACGTTCGCGTACGATTGGATCGCTTCCTGGACTTCATCAAGGTCAAGGGATCGACCGTAACCGGAGTGCCCGTAGCCGTGTCCGGCGTGGTGTTCCTCGGAGCTGTGAGTGTGGGAAGCGGAGTAGACTGGTTTGCTTACGATCTCGTAAGTCGTTTTCTTTTCGCCACCGCTCGCCAGAGACTTGAGACCGACAATGGCGGACAGCATTAGAGCCATCAGGCCCGTCATCAAGGCCTTGCCAGCTATCAGAGCAAGCGCTCCGAATCCCATGGCTCCTAGGGTAGCTTTCATCATCATCAGACCAACCATCAAGGCATGGTTCCCTTTATCCTTCTTACGACCTGAAATTCGTTTATAATATTACAGTAAATTAAAGTCCAATAAAGATTACGATAACAAATATTGGTGTTTTTTTTCTGGTATTTATTGAACTACCACAAAAAAAACCATTTGGTTCGTTATCGTGGTTCAATTTGGCTGAAGTACCAAATGATTCTTTATGATAGTTCTGTTTTTGATTAAAGAACTAAAAGGTTGTTCTATCTAGTAGGTCCATTTGATTAGAGAACCAAATGGTTCTTTTTGGTAATTCAATTTGGTTAAAGATCCAAATGGTTCGTTATTGTAGTTTAATTTGGCTAAAGAACCAAATGATTATTTATTGTAGTTTAATTTGTCTAAAGAACCAAATTTTTTTTTCTGGTAGTTCAATTTGGCTAATAAAGCACCAAATGGTTCTTTCTGGTAGTTCAATTTGGCTAAAGAACTAAATAGTTGTTTTTGGTAGTTCAATTTGGCTAAAGAACCAAATAGTTGTTTCCGGTAGTTTCATCTAATTCAAGAACTGAATGATTCTTTTTAGTAATTCAATTTCGTTAAAGGACAAAATGATTCTTTCTATAGTAATTCAATTTGCTTAAAGAACCAAGAATCAACGACAATGCTAAAAGTTACATATTTAAAAAACAAATTATTTTATCAGTATGCTGGATTCATTCATAACGTAATAACAATTCCATTAAAAACCAATTTAAAGATGATTCATCGTGATTTCAGCTTAATTTAAAAACCTTTTACTGTGCAATAATTCTTTATTACATCATTACTATCGCTGTTAAATTACTCTCTACCGTAGAAGTAATTACCATTAATTATAAAGTACTGTATAATGCAAAGACTCTCAAAGACATTATTGTATGAAAATATATATTTTTACTTCGTCCATCGATAAAAAGTCAATTTACCTGTTTCCGGAGCGGAAGCGCCGAAAATTCCCAACTGCGAGAGAGTCTCCTCGTTAAAATTTCTGGCGGCCTCGAAGGTTTTAGGATCGAAGAGCTTAATGGAGATTGCATGGCTGTTGAGATAAGAGCCGACTTTGTGCACGAGATAAGCGTCGAGTCGGCGATCGACGTCGTTGGGAAAATCTCTGGCGAGATTCGCCACGATTTCGGAAGACGGTACGTCGCTCGAGCTGTTTTCCTTAACGACCGAGACCCCCGGCAATATCCCGATGTCCTTTTTCTCTGACAATTTGTCGAAGAATGAAACAACGTCGAGTTTCAGGCACGTTGCACTGTATGACTTTTCGCAATCCTTGCTCAGGCTCGTCGAAACGCTGTCCTTCGTTTCGTCGATCGATTGACGAGCATTTCGCTGATCGATCTCGGCTCGGCTGGCCGAGAGCAGAAAAATAAGGCAAAGAACACCCTCGATCAACCGAAATCGTTGCACAATCATCGAACTCATTTTATTTAAAATTTTACTCCTATCTCTTCAACTGGAATATATGTAATCGACAATGGACAATGCTTGATTGAATAAAATTAATATTTCGATTATTTGTGTATCATTAATCTTATTGATTTTGTATAATTTTTGGTTGATCTCTGGCCAAACGAATTATTTGACAATCGAGATGAATATATTCGTGGATCGGATCGCGCGAAATTCCGAGTGCCAGAGATGCTGAAAGGCGTGGTGTGCACTGAATATATTCTCGAGGTTGTTGGAGTATATATAGGGTCCACTCACCGAATGTCCTTTTTCCTTTATTTTCTTCGCCTTTTTTCCGTAGCATAGTTTTTTTTTGTTACCTTTCCACTATCATACATTCTCCCGGGCTTGGCATACCAGAGCTCACTTTTCTTCGTCCTCTTCTTTCTTGACCAGATACATATTATGAACCGTCGCTTCACCGCGCTGCAACCCGCGGTGAAGGCACCGAAAGCAACAACGAGAAAGAACGCCTTCCTCGCCTAACCGGGTAGGGGACATCAAATAGAGCGGAGAACACAAAACTCAGTCAAATTCAGAAAAAAATCAACGTCCTCTCACGCTGGACACGGTACGCCTTTGAGACTCCTCGCCGACCAAGATTCGACGCCGGATCTCCCAGAGAATAAAAAAGAACGTTGGGAATAATGTTTCAAGAGCGAGCTATTATTTTCTTCATTTTTTTTTATAAAGCCACTTCAGGTAATTTTCCATGATTTGCATACTTTTTTGAAAAGCATTGCTAAATTACAATTAAAAGACACTACTTAAATGACAAAAAGATTTATTTTTCAATTGAAGCAGAAAATTAGATTCACTCAAGTTATACTTTTCTCGTGTGAATATTTTGTGAAAAAAATCTTTCATCTTCAAATGCTTCTCTTCGTGAAAGTTTTGAATAAAATAGTAATCATAAAGAAACTTGGATTAAGAATATAAGTAAAATGAGACGTAAATGAAACTCGAGTGAATAAATCATTCGAAATTGTCCTATATTTCAATATAGTCGAGTCATTCCAGGATGTACGAGAGATCATGTTTTAAACATGAAAAATAAATAAATTATTTATTTATTATTATTATATAAATTATTAATAAATAAATTTGTGGAACGTTGCTTCTAAATATGTATATAACAAAAATGTTGTACCAAATTTGAAATCGTTTACTAAATGGTTTAAAAATGATTAAATTCCAAATGTGATAAAATTTAGAATATTATTGCTTCGTAGAGAAAATTTGTACATTATTGCTCTGAAATATAAATAAGTAAATAAAAAAATTTTGTGTAATTTTTTTTTTAATACACATTTATATAAGAAAATATTTGTTATTGGTAATAGTTTAAAACAGTGTACAAAAATTTTTCTCGTTTATTTATTTGAACAATAAAAAATGTTTAAATTACGTTGAAAAAATATTTTCAAATTGTCTATCGATAGTGAAGCTAGTGCTAAAAAAATTAACAATTTTCCTGCAAAGAGCAAAATCTTAATTTTATGAATTGAACGAAAAGAGTTTATTTTTTGTTGTGATTGTATACGGCTCGGAGACATCTTTAATTTTGCACGTTTGCGTAAATGTGTGAAAACCAGATTATTCGTGCCGCCGCGCTCGATTGACGATGAGACTCCCGGGAACGATTGGTGAATGAGAAAGTGTCCACGTTCCGAGCGATAACGACTATTTCCAGCTTTGCTCCGCATTAAGTTTTCTTTTTCTTTGAAGATGCGTTTCTCGCATTACACGACCGCATTAAATAAGGACGGAAAATTTCCACCATATCCCGTTTCGGAAAATATCTAATTTTATCGATGAAAGTTCTTTCGATTATAATGAAATTAATCAACTTTTTAAAAATATGTTCAACTTTTTGCATTTTTTTTGCACTTTACATACTTTTGCTAAGAATTATTTAAAACGTCATAAATATTTTTTACTTGTACGATCCAATTGAATATATTATCATCATATTTTCACCTGAAATATTTGGAATAACAATGACTCATTGATTAAAATGAAATTAATCAACTTTTTAAAAAAATGCCCAACTTTTTGGATTTTTCTTCTTGTACTTTACATACTTTTGCTAATAATTATTTATTTGGAACATCATAAATATTTTTTGCCTTTACGATTCAGTTGAATATATTTTTATCATATTTTCACCTGAAATATTTGAAATAACGATGACTCGATTAAAATGAAATTAATCAACTTTTAAAAAGAATGCCCAACTTTTTGCATTTTTTTTCTTGCACTTTACATACTTTTGCTAAGAATTATTTATTTGGAACGTCATAAATATTTTTTGCCTTTACGATCCAGTTGAATATGTTTTCATCATATTTTCACCTGAAATATTTGGAATAACGATGACTCGTTGATTAAAATGAAATTAATCAACTTTTTAAAAATATGTCCAATTTTTTGCATTTTTTTTCTTGCACTTTGCATACTTTTGTTCTGAATTATTTATTTGGATCGTCATAAATATTTTTTGCCTTTACGATCCAGTTGAATATGTTTTCATCATATTTTCACCTGAAATATTTGGAATAACGATGACTCGTTGAACAAGCGTGTCATATAGAGGCTATAATATTTTGTGGTGTTTCCAATCTCAGTTGCATCGATCATAGCGAGCCGTGTGTTTTCAAGAATGATTTAGGAACAAAAAATGAGCGAGAAACCCAGCGTATCGTAACTGTATCGTGATCGTGGTTTTCTTCCACCGGTAATAAAGAATCGAATGCTCAGGAGTGAATGGCGCGAGGAAAATGTTCGAAAGATGCTCACTTCTTTTATTTATTTTTTTTATTTTTATTTTTTATTTATTTATTTTTTTCAATTTTTAGCGTAAGCCTCCGTTCACCTTTGAATCAATTTTTTCGACGAATCTTTAGCCCAGTGGACATTCTAACACTTTTCTACAACTTGAATTTTTTTTAGCTAAATGATAAATTTACATTAATGAAAAAAAAAATTTTTTTTAACGTCAACACTTTGTCTTGATCCACGCTCTTTTTCTTTTTCTCTTTCAATTGTTATTGCAACTCGAGCGGAACCTGTAAAATATTCCGAATGGATGAATAGGGAACATTTGAAAATTGTTGTTGACTGCGAAGAACGCCATCGGCGCTTCCTCGCGGGGTATAACGGAATTCTTCACGGGCGCAATTTTACCGCGATAAAATTTTTCCACTTGGAATTCCACAGCGTAAAATTCCAAGTTCTTCTGCGAACGTGATTCATTAAAATTTTTACATTCTCCGCTACAAATATTCGACATGACAATTTTTCGTCGCCTCCAACGAAGTCTCACCTACATTCTCGAAATAAAATCTTCCAAATAGAAAAATTTACGTATTTTACGTAATAGTTCATTAATTGTCTGAAATTTACATGAAGCATTGAATTTTTTTCATTTTCAATCATTTTATTACCTTAAATTCGTTATCACGAATAAAAAAATTCCTTATCACGTGAAGAAAAAATAGTATTTTTTAAGTATATTCTACAAAATAAAATAAAATAATTGAGTAAAAATGATGAAGAAATATGAAAAGAAAATTAATGAAAAATGAAACGAAGATGATTTTATTTAGAAAAATGAAACGAAAATTATTTTATATAGAAAAATAAAAGGTAAATTCGCAAAGAAAGTATCGAGGCATCGTCGGCGTGTTATTTCCGCAGCTGGACGAAGGCTCGCCGGTCATCGACAGACAGCGATCCGTTTCCTGGCTTCGTCTTTTTTATATCTTCTCTCGGCGAGCTTTTCCCCACCACCAGGGAGTCCGATGATTCTCACGGGTCACGAATACCGCTTGGCTGTTTTCCCTCACCCGGTTGGTTGGCTTAGCTCGAGGGGAAGTTGCGGAGGTGAGGGGGGAGGGGGGGGGGAGAAAAACACGGAGAAGGCATTGACACAGTGACCCTGATCTTGCCGGCGAGGGAGGAAGGGATCGAGCTGGAATGTTGCAAGGTGGGGGGGAGGGGGGCTCGACCGAGAGCAGAGAAGGCCAATGGCACGAGCCAAGGATGAAGAAACTCTCCCCGCTTCCCCACTTTGTTCCATTGACCCAGTTTTTTGCGTTTATTCCTACTTCCCACTTCGCATACACCTTCCTTTTTTTTCTCCCCATATCTTCCCCCTCTCTCATTTTCTCTTCATTTTTTTTTATCTCCCCCACCCGTGCTCTCGTTCATTCTCGTCTCTCCTCACCCCTCGAATCACACGCTCGAGATACCTGCTGAGTATTCAGGTCATCGGCCCCACCATTCACACTCGAGCATCGTACGAAGAATCATCTTTTCCTTTTTGTTTTTAACCATTCTTTTTTTTCCTTTCCACTTATTTCGTATTGATAACTTTGTTTAATTTTTTACTACTTCGTGCGTGCATTTTTAACGAAATAGAGCTTGTTGTGCGAAGGAATATCATACAATATGCATTTTACTATTTAGCGTAGCATAATGCAACGTGTGGAAAAGAAAATCATTTTTATGGGTTAATTTCTGGAATATGGTGCATTGAGACGTAGCACGATGATACATTTTAATATAAAGTAACAATCGTACGAATTATTTTAAAATTAAATATAGTTTTTTTTAGTAAAAATTAAAATAATCAGAACAAGATGTAAATAAAGTATATTTAGTTCCTATGTATAATAATTGGTATAATTGTCATTTTTATATATGGTAAAATCTACCATACTTTTTATCCCGGTGTGAATTTGAATAATTGGATACAATTTTTGTAAAAAATAACATTTTATTGGACCATCAACGTTTATAAATAATCGACGTAATAAATAATTATAAAGATAGGGCAATGGCGAATTTTCAACGAAGAAAGATGAAAATGAATTAAGGCAAGTCGTATGGGTACGAGTCTACGTATTCCGGAGCCCAGGCCCTGTAGGGCTGGCTGATCTCTTCCTGAGACCTGTGCCAATGATCGTGGTGAATCTCGTGGGGTTTTATGATTCCGTAACTCACCCTGGCCGGATAAGGGGGCGGTGGGGTGAGAAGGGCTTTCAGGGCGACCGCACCTGACAGCAAAAGTGCCAAAAGTCCAGCTCCGAGTCCTTTGATTCCCATCAGGCCGATCATGGTGACGATTATTGGCAAAACAATCAGGGCCTTCAGTTTCAGAGCCAGCAGAATCGGAAGCACGATTCTCTTCAGTTTTGTACGAGCTGAAATTTAAAATTGATTCTCCATTAGTTTTACATTTTATTTAATTGGTAAAAAGCATTATTTTATTGCTTTATTGAAATTTAAAAAAAGGCACTATTTTATGATTGAAAAAACTACTATTAATATCATTTGAATAATATTTAAATGCTATTAATATAATTTAAAAAATATCATTTAAATTATATTAATATTTAATATTAATTATTGAAATAATTTTTAAAAAAACTGTTAATGTCAGTCTTTTATAAATGGTCCCACAATGATTTTCTCTGAAAAGAGCAGCATACTGTCCTTATATTAATTATAAAAAAAAATAAAATTTAAAAGTGTTAACCAATCAATTGTTTTTTGTTATCATGGTCAAATTCATTGACTAGATTTTAATTAAGAATAAGAGTGGCTGCATCCGGCTGGAATAAAGTCAAAGGTACACATCCTAGAACCTACTTTCTTCTTCGCCACACTCTCGTTCAAGGTCCCACCACCTCCTTCACCTCTTTACTTCTTTATACTTTATTCCCCTCTTGCTTCTTCCCACTCGGTTTCTTCGCTTCTTTCTCTCTCTCACTATTACTACGATCACTACCGGGTGACTCGTAACACCACTTGCCGCTAATTTCTTTCTCCAAACGGACGTTCCACAAACCTAGAATTTTCTCCATTTTTCTCCATCCCTCCTTTTCTCTCGTCCCCCCAGCTCCTCGTGTCCGCTCGTGACCCAAATTTTCGGTCTCTCCACTTTTCCCCTCTCTCACTCTTCCGAGAACGATGAGCAGGGAGTTCAAAGATGAGAAGTAGGACACTCCATGATTCTCATTACTACCATTACGGAACTTTGTAAAAAAACATTATTTACCACTCTTTTTTTCTTTTTTTTTCAATCGCAAAGCAAGAATTTACATAATTTTTCATATAAAAATAATATCGATTTTTCAATTGTTAAGGAATATTACATTTCCTTCATTTTAGGTTAAAACTTTGTTCATAATTTTTCATCACTTCATTCAAAGAAGAAAATGCATTGTTGACTTTTCTCGACACTGATAACAAATGTTGTTTTTCTCATTTTTTTTAAAAATAACCGGATCCTGCTTTTCGTGTATTTAAATAAGATTTTTTTTTAAACAATTAAAAATGCATATACTTTGTGGAAGAATGGATAGGATGAAGTGAAATCGAGACCTCTTTACTGACCAATCATGAAACCCGAGTCAACGACCTACTTGGAAGACGTTCGGGTGGGGAGAAACGAGAGGCGCATTCCTATAAGACTTTGGTCTCGAAGATCTTGGCTCTCATTCCACGAGATGAAACACCGGACAAATGATCAACGAACAATGAATCGTTACTTTTTTTTTATCTCCACGATTTTCATGCGGAACGTACAAACGATTTTTTTCACTTCTGATTTCCTACATCCCAGAGAAAGTTAACGAACTTTTTTTTCCATACTTTTTCAGTCTTAACCAAGTTTCGATTATTTCAGTGAGTCAGCAATTCTTGATCGCTGCATAAAAATTTTATTTTTTACCGATCGATAAGTCTCTGTTTTATATTAGAAGAAAAACATTGTTTTAAAAGGCAACATGTTTTTGTTGAATTTACGAAATTTTTATGATGTTATATTTCGTAGCTCAGAGTAAACTTGTACTTAGTTGTTCGTTTGTTTATTTATATTTTATTTTATTATTGATAGAAAGTATTTTTTTTATTAAAATAAATGTTTTTATTTATTATTTAAGGTAGTTCGGTATAGTCAAATCAAAAGTTTCTATCTCAATTTATCCAGATGCCATGTGGTTTTTGAGCTTAAGCTTTTAATTAAGAAAAGTTGTTGCAAATTGTTTCAAGAACAACATACTCAAAATTCAAGGTCATAAAAAGTGACCTGTACTTGTTACGTATGTATGAAATTTAAAAAATCATAATCTTAGGATTTTTTTAAAAACTTGAGGAAGCTACTTTGAAGTACAATAAAGAGCTGTGAAAAATGTAGAGTTGAAGATCGCAATATTTAACACGTGCGATTATGGGAGACTACAAAAAATAGTGATTTATTTTCATAATAAATATCTCGAGTTCTACGTAGTGAAACCTCTTAAAATTTAATATACAATTGCCCATTGTATGAACGAAGATCTTTGCAAATTTTCAACAAAATCCTAAGAAAACGATTCTTTGATAAAATTACCTTAAAATAAATATGTTATTTTATTATTAAGAATAAAATAAATAAACCGTAAATAAATCTTTACCTTCGGAAGCTCCGGTCGTCAATCCCGAGAGTGGCAAGTCAAAGTTCTTCTGTCCCAGAGCTCTTCCGAAAAAGTCAGCGGAAGATCCGTCGGTCGGTAACCGAATCTTTAATTTTCTGCTCCTGAAGAATTCATCGATCTTGGCCATGAGCGGATCTTGCTCGGATTCGCCTCGTTCCTCAGCCTCGATATTAATTTTTTCCAGAGTAATCATGTCACCGTAAATGCTGATCGTTTCCTTATCATTGATCTCGTCCATTCTCCTGGTCAGTGTGTTTTCCGGATTCGGCGCTGCGCTCGCTTCGCTTCCGGCTTTGCTCGGGCCGGCCGTAACCAGAACGGCCGCGCACAGAAAAATTAGACAAAGCACGAAGAATGACCTCGCCTCGTTCCTCATGATTCCGAGCATTTTTTTCGACTGTTCCGCCCTCGGGCGATTTTTTCTTTTATATGTCGGCGAACGAGCGACGATTAATAGTGGGGCCGAGCATGAGTGAACCATTTGGCAAGCCTCGACATTTCGTCGTCACGAATTTCAATTGCTAGCTCGTCCCGTTCGTACCCATGAAAAAAGTACATCGTCTTTCTCTCGTCCAGAGTTCCAGCGTGTATTTGTATTTATATACATATATATATATATATACACGTATATAAATATACATATATGCGGTGCATGACTAGACTCGATCGAAAAAATCGGTGCATTGTAATGGACGCCGTGTTACATGCGCGACGCTTCTTCTTAATGCATCCTTAAAATGTCGCTCCAGCCAGCTGCGCTCTGATTTTCCCTTTCCAGCACGTAATCACTTTCGCGGTCTTTCAGTATTGTAGTTAAAAATTTATGATTAACTATGAAAATTACCAGTTATGGAAAGGATCAATAAAAGTACAATTTTTCTATACCATCTGCTTTTTTATGGTCGGTGTTAAATCATTTTTATATTCTATATTGAAACATTTAAAAGTTTTTTTTTTACATTTAACCCAAGTACTACGTACAACTTTTTATGGTAGTTCTATGGTTTTATTGACTATTATTTAGGATTTTGTTGAAAATTGGTACAGTTGTTCTTTGATATGTTACGCAAATTTTAATAGGCTTTATCATTGGAATTGAGATATTTATTGTTAAAAATTCCAATTTTCACAGCAAGCAATTTAGTGAAATCAAGCAATTTAGAGTTTAAAATTGTAACTTTTAATTTATGAAAGTTCTTGGTAATGATAATAAGAACTTGTGTACATTTGTGAATTAGAGAACATATAATCTTTTCAAGTTTCTCAACATTAAATGTATATAAAGAAATATTAAAGGTGTTAAATAATGTATTATAATACTTGTTATTAAATTTTCTATTTGTTGTTTAATTAAATTCATTTAAAGAAGATATTTGATAATATTTTTTATTGAATTTTCTAGTCGTTATTTAATTAAATTCGATTAAACAAGATGTTTAATAACATATTTTATTAATTTTTCTATCTCTGTTGTTTAATTAAATTAAATTTTTCATATTTTATAGTTAAAAACCGTGACAGAAAGTATATTTAATAAGTAATACTTTTAACATTAAATAAAGTAAATATTAAATTTTTGTTCATTTAAAAGAAAACTTGGTAGATAAAAGTTGTACGACCATCGTAGAAAAAACCATTCTCTATAGCTTTTGTTTTTCGTGCTGAATAACATGTAGACCATGTGCGTTGAAAATCGTACCGAGAACATTTTTTAAAGTAAATTTTTTCGCCTTGATCACCGGACGGATGATTAGTCACGTTAGCTGCGTTCCCGTTTCGCGGATTATTCCTCTGATCGTAAATTCGTTGTGACAAACTTATTTGCACAAGGAGCGCGCATCGGTATTGAACGTACGGTATATTTTGTACCATAGAGGCACATTAGATGTGGTAATTTATGTCGAGGCGTTTGAAATGTGCGATTTATTCTATGGCGACGGACGTATAAGCACAATTTTCATGTTCCATTTTCGCGCGGCGTTCTCGCGCGATTATTTTCGAATACAATAAAATGTATGAAGAGTCCGTGTTCGCGAGGCGACGTTTCCTCGTGAGAGTAAGTCGTGTCGGAGAATGAAAGATTCGTGACGATCGGTTCGATGTCAAGCTCGAAGCGACAAATATACGTGATCCGTTCTCGCGCGGCTTTCGCGAGCGCGTGAATTAGTTTTCCGTGTCTGTCGTGACACGGTATTCCATGCAAAACGATCCGCGGTGCGTCCCGAATTTCATTCAGACTCGCCGATCATCGGCAATGCATCGAATCCAATTAGCAATACAATGAAAAATACCCAAAACAGAAGCAATTTCAAAGTTTCTCCATTTTTTTATAATTATTTTTTATTTTAACTATTTTTTATTCTAATTATTTTTTATTTTTTTTATTTTATTCTTATTATTTATTATTCTTTTTTATTCTAATTTTTTTGTAATTAATTATAGCATTTTAAATAAATTTGAAATATCTGCACATTATCTGAAATATACACTTCTCGCTTGTCAAAATTAGAGTTATTAATTCAGTGAATAAAGATAAATATGGGGAGGATTCTTTCTAGATAATTTATTCATACTTTCATAAAAAATAATTTATAGTATCGCTAAATATTTATATTCGATTATTCGTCGGAGAATGAGACATTTTATTAATAAATACACTCTTTCATAAAAATACAAAAATATACAGTAAAAAAACATATAAATACTTAACTAAACAGTCGCATCGATTATTGACAGATTTTGACAGAAAAATAGTTTTCTGTTTTCTATTTCCGCATTCTTCGTTTTGCCACTCGATTTCTCGATCCTTTCTCTCTTCATCTCTTTCATTCACTTTTTTAATCAAACGAGAAATATATAAATATTTAATTTTCATACTCAAATTAATAATAAATTGAATTTTAAATTAATTTAATTGAGAATCGAAATAAAATTATTTTATGGTCGTTGAAAATTTAATCCGTGGAATCCGGCATGTGGCTGGAGTAAGCAAGATTCTGCGCGTCGTTCTTGGCGTCGTCGAAGCTTCGCTTGTAGTATCCCTGCTGCTGAGTCTGAGCAGCGTTCCAGCCCTGCGCGGCGCCGTTGTCCCAAGAATTTACTTGCTGCAGAGGCTTGCCTAAGAAATTTCCGCCCAGAGATCCAACACTGCTGCTGCTACCGAACAATTTTTGGAACGCCATGATTCCGGCGAGGATCAGAGCAATTTTTCCAACAAAGAGAGCCTTCAGGACCAAAATTCCCAATCCGCCGAGCAAAATTGGCACGAGGGTCAAAACCTTTACGGCAACGGCGGCAATAACGGGAAGAATGACTTTCTTGAATTTTCCACGTCCTAGAAAAAGAAAAATAAATTTAAAAAAAAATTTTTTTTGTCAAGAAAAAAAATTAGAAATTTCGAACTTGTTTTTTTTAATATTTTTTATATCTTTTACTGCACTTATTGTGACTGAAAGTATGGTGAGGAATAATCAGAGGTTAAGAGAAAGGGAATTTATTGCTCGTTCAATCTCGATACGATAGAAATTAGCGAGACGAGGAGAAAAGTCGAGTGCAGGTCATCGAGACGAGTCTCGAGTCTCGTAGATCGTTTACGAATAGTTGAAGACAGTGAAAGGCGCGGTCATTGAAACTCTCATTTGTCTTTTCGTAACTGACCGTCAGGAAGGAGGTCAAATCACGCAACGATTGAATCATTTCATTTTATTTTTTATCCATTTTAACAAATCAATAGAAATATAACATAATTTTTTAATGCAACTTTAATTTAAAAATTTTTTTCCAGGTATCTGTTTTTTTTTAATTATAATTCTTTGCTCATTTCATTACATTACTTCCGACTACTGACGATTTTAACCTGGATAACTGACAATTTTTTACTACAATATTAACATTTACTGGAACGTTAGATAAAGGTATTTTTTGACTATACGTAAATTAAAATTTATTTTTTTAATAATTTAATTTAATTTATTTATTTATTTAGTTATTTATTTACCTTCGACGAGTGCTCGAGATAACGATTCCTCCGGCACGTTGACCTTAAGGCTGTGAGTCTTGAGGAAAGAAACCGCTGACTCGTACAGCATCGTGATGAGCTTGAGGGTCCTGTCGGAAGCATCTCGTGGCAATTCACTCATTACCTCGGTCTCGGTTTTCAGAGCCTTTCCACTGCGTTCCACTAAAATTATTTATTTATTTATTCATTATTTAAAAAAACATCTCATTGCAAATTAAACATTGTGTAATAAATGTCGAGTTTTAAGAAATAAATCATTATTTTTCTTTTCAAATATTATTTAATTCCTTAATACTTTAATACTTTAAAATATTTATAGAAAAATGTATATGACCTTTGTGGTGTACTGAGATAAATTACGATAGTGGATTTTAGTTACAGTGACAACTATGCTCATTACTTTTTAAATAAATATTTTTTATACTAAAATAAAATATATTTAGTAAAATGTATTTAGTGAAATATATATGTTATTGTGAAATATATTTTACTAAATATATTTAGTAAAATATATAATATAATATATAAATATAAAATATGTAAATATAAATATATTTAGTAAATTTAGTGAATACATTAGTAAAATATAATATAGAATATAATAAATATTTAGTAAGATATATTTAGTAAAAGTAAAAAAGTATTTAGTAATATATAGTATTAGTAAAATAGTAATTACTATTAGTAATATACTTTATTATTACTAATATATTTTACTAAATACACTTAATTAAATATATTTAGTAAAATATACTTAGGTATATAACAATCAGTGTAATTGTCTCTTTTGCATGATGAAATAAAAAATGTATTTCTCTCAGTGTGTCAAATATCATGGGCTTAATAAATATACTGACGTGGTGTGTCCCGAACGAAAGTGATGCCCTGGGCGATGTCAATGTTGCTGGATCGAGCCGCTCTATCGAGAGCGGTCGAAGCTTTGACGACGAGACAGGTGAAAACGGCATCCTCTTCGAGACAATCGAGGCCTGCAGCCTGACCGAACTCCTGAGCCGGAAGTGCGAGGCTCGTGGCGACGCAAAGTCCAATTATCACGAACTTGTACATTTTTTCGCAATTTTTGAATGAATTAAACGTTTTCGAACTCGAACAAGGCGACTGTGTCACGATAACGCGAGGAAACGAATCGTTTTTTTTTTATTGAGAAGTAACGAAAACGTAAGACCGAGACGAACGATTTGCCGAAGACTCTCGCGCTGGGCGATCGGAAAAATTTTCGGTGTTGAGTGTGATCTGGACACGGGTTGGCTTCAATCTTTATACCCGCTCCGAAGGATTCCCCTCGCGGCCCCACCCTTGCTCCACTCGCGACACGCTCATACTCTGACGAGGATGAACAGCACTCATATTTTTTTTCTTCTTCTTCTTCTTCTTTTTCTCACGTGCGTACACATAATGCCGAAGCAGAAACTATTGGACGCGTGAATATGTGAGCATTGTGCTCGTAAAGGTTCCCGACGTCCTCTCTCTCTCTCTCTCTCTCTCTCTCTCTCTCTCTCTCCCCTGGACAACTTTCTTCGATAATTTTTTAAACAAACCTGCCGGAGAGGGAGACTGGGCGGGCACTTCCTCTCTTCTTCTCATTCTTTTCCCTCTGTTTAATAACACAATGTCTAAGAATCTCGAAAAAGGAGAGTGAGATTAGAGACGCCGAATTTAGGTCAGATGGAGAATCGAAGAGGAAACGCATCCAACGATATTTTTCAGATTTTTTTCGAGCTCCAATCACAGGCTCAGGTGCAGAGATCGTTGCATTCGTCACTCAACTTCATTTTTCATTTTATTGCTCAATTTTTTTCAGAATTATTCGAGGAAGAGTTCGGGAGATCGTCTCTCTAATAAAAGTAAGTTTTTCATAACCTGTACAATTTTTACTTCATATTTTTGGCATACATTTTTTAATTATTTTTTTCTGTTAATTCTTTCATCAATTAATATTTTTAATACTACATTTTATACAATTTGAACAATCAGCATTATTTACACGATTTTTTAAAAAATTAGTTATTTTGCCAATTAATAGTATAAGCACATATTTTATGTAACTTTGAAAATCAGAATTGTTTAAATGATTTTTGAAAAATTTTATTGAAACGTCTTAAAATTTGTAACTTATTTGATTTATTATTTAAGACTCAAAATAAATGTAACAGAGATCTATTTCGTTATTTTTTTTTAGTGCAAAAACATAATTCATAATTCATAATGAAAAATATTGAAATTCTAAGAATTCAGAGTCTGATAATATTCAATTTCAAGTTTTATAATTTATATATCGAAATATTTCGTATAAAGAAATATTACAGAGTAATTAGCTATGATTTTCAGTTTTATTGAGATTGTTCCAACAGGCAGAAATAAGTTGTACATCAAGTTTAAATATTTTTCACTCAGCTCATAAGCTTGCATGAAAAAAAAAATGAAAAATTCTATACATAGATGTATGCAAATATATATTTACGCCCGACATGAATGGAAACCACTACCAGAAGCGTTAAATTTTTACGAGCATACCTCGAAATAGACTTGTACACGCGAGAATCGCACCGAGAGACATACATGTTTTTTTTTCACTTCGAGCCCAGAAGTTTGCGCTTCTTAAACGAATTTCCCATTTCTACAAACATAGATACATATTTCGTCCGAAGAAAGCTGCGTTCTAGAAAAGTCGAAATTGTCATTGACATACACGAGGCAATTGTACTCTTTTAAATATTTTTCTGCTTAAACGAGAATTATTTACACCTGAAATGAAATCAAGTAGAAATTGGACAAATAACCCCTGATGTAAGTGAATTTTCCATCATAAATTATTTTCACTGTGTATGAAAAATTGGAAACGAACAAATTTATTGAAACTTTTGGAAATTTGTAACTTAGTATACCAATTCGGCATATCAAACATAAAATAAATTTGACAGTGACCTGTAAGCTTTTTTATTTTCATTTTGAAAGTAAATATATGAATTTTCCATAAGAAAAGATTCTGATGATTTTTTTGATAACTGTGAAATTATTTTCAATTTTCATACAAATTTTCATAAATTTCAATACAAAAAATTAAAAATACATTTTCTAAAATATTTCACTTCCCTTTCAATTTTTTTACTTTTTTTCCTAATAAATATAGTGATTTAAAAAAAAAACGAAAACTGTCGATTTTTGTGCCACGTGCACTTTCTCTAAAAAAAAGGATATTAAAACGCGTTATCACGTGTAGGCATATAATAATCGAAACCCTTTTTATTTTGAGGCCGCTTTTAGTATGTGTGGAGTATATATACAGAGTCCGGATCGCCTTGACCCAGAGACGGGTTACCTGCAAGACGTGAATATACGGATTACACGCCCGACTGGTTCGACTTATATAATCTCAGTCTCGAGTGCATTTATAGACTAATCTTTGAAAAGATACGTACTTTCCTTCGTTACATCTTTTATCGTCGAATAATAATTATCAAATACTGATTTTATCAGATTAAAATCTTTACCAAAAAAATTACCAAAAAAAAAAGATTCAACTAATTAAATAGGTAAATAATTTAACTGTAATTTATTTTCAAAGACATTATTAATTTTTGTTAAAATGTAAACAAGCCTTACTTTTAATTTGCGAAAATATTGAATAACTTCAAATGAATCAGTGGTGCAGGAATTCGAGTGACGAATTCGTCCTGATATTATTCTCGACAGTGACGTATGAAAAAAAAAAATTTGATACTAAAAGTGAGGAGAAAACAAGCGTTCCGGAATTTCGTGGACGGTGTCATCGGGGTCGCAAATCGAGAAACCTTATTGGTTTCTCTGCTCGCTCAGATCCATTGTACTCCATTGACGAATCCTTTGAATATTTAACAGGAGAATTTTCTCGCTCGATATCGTGCTTCGGTCTCTCTTTTTCTTCGTCTTATTCCGTCCTCGTCTAATTTTTTCTCGCTTCTTTTTTCTTCTTTGCCAGGATAGAGTTTGGCCACTTTGTAACGGTTAATGCACGAACACACCCGTTTTTACGACGGAATTTTTGGGTGAGCCCGAGAGACATATTTCTCCGAAAGCCAACTTCCGATTTGTATATAATTGAAAGCTCGCGTTTCCATTATTTCTCTCTTTAAAAGTTTTAATTACTATATGTAAATATGGCAACTATACTCATTACAGTACGACCTCCCAATAAGAACGGCGGCAATAAGAACGGTTCCCCTAATCCGTGCTCGAGCGCTTCTCCCACTCTAACGCGAACCTCGAGCTCGAG